>VYZR01102471.1:0-27478 GCA_013400675.1 Oxylabes madagascariensis
AGCACACGAATCGCATTCAGCAGGCAGGAGCAGAGCTGGGGGATCGGGCTGCTGGATGTGCACTCGGGAAACCACAGCAGAGCTTTATTCCTGCCCAGTCTGCATTTAGTCAGGATGCACGGCTGGTGTGAGTAGAGAGAAGGAAATGCGCTGCTACGTGTGATTAAAAGGGTGAAGGCAGTGATAGAGGCAGAAGATCACTGTGAAACTCCTTTGATAGCCACCCTGAGAGTGAATTTTACCTCTGGAGAGTGCTGGTTCCAGCTGGCTGTCTGGAAAGTGGGAAGAAAAGGATGCACGTTCCGAGGAAGTGTTCCACTGACAGCAGAGCAAACTAGAGGAGAACTTTTACCTGCGTTACTGGCATTTGGGAAAAATAATATAAGAAAAAATTCTCTGCCAGGATTTTTTTTTTCTGTCTTCACGAGTCCTGGAGAGGGATTTTGTAGTCCCCTCCTGAGGAAAACACCAACCAGAAGTCAGAATTTTACAGACTTTCCAAAGAACAGGCATGGTACAAAATGTCATTTTGGTGTTTTTCCGCAGGCGACTCAGCCAAAGACCCGCTGTTGAGGAGCTAGAAAGAAGGAATATACTGAAACGTGAGTACTTTTTTTTCCTAAGGTATTTTATGTGTGTTTGTTGAAATCAGTGATTGCATTTCCAGAACGTCTTATTTTTAAATAGGCAAATTAATTCACTGGGGTCATTTTCTGTACCTAAAAGTTTTAATTTTTCACAAAGACTTGCAATTTTAGGACAAAAATAACCGTTCAGGTTCAGGCTTTCAAGTAATTTTCATTCTGATTCCACTGTTACTGGTGTCCAAGAGGGGAATACAATCCGAGTGTCACAGTGCCATGAGAACTGGAGTGACATTTTTCAAGACATGGATTTTCAAGGCACACACTGAATAGCACTGGCTATGCAGTGGAAGGGGGAAGCATCCTTGCAGAGATGTGATTCTCCCCAGGTCCGTTTGTTCATGTCACTGGAGATCTTCCCAAAGCCAAGTCAAAGATCAGCCTGAGATACCAGAATTTTTAGAGGGACAGTCCCAGGCCTGCCACAGGCACTGCCACAGGGGAGTGTTCTCAGCATCTCTCAAATTCACAAGGCAAAACTTGCAACTCTTTTCCTAAATGTTTCCAAGGGATCAAACAAGTGATGAACATAATCCCTTCCCTCAAAACTGCTGAATTAGGGGAAGGTGAGAGACAGCTTTGAAATTGTCTCCACTATGGATCTCAAAAAGGGGAATCCATCTGCTATTTAGTCTCTTTAGCAAGACAAAATCACCCAGAATGATGTGAACTATAGGTTCTCATTAAACAAGCATAAAACATAAAGCCACAGAAATCTGTCACACAAGCAGTGCTGCCTACACTGTTTAATTTATATTTAATCATGTGATTGTAATTCGCTAGGAAAAAGTCATCAACATTGCATTACCTAAAATTTCATGTCTCAGAACTTTCTTAGTGGTTCCTAGGGACAAGCCTTATGCTCTTGCCATTGAAGTTATTTGGGATTTCATTACAGTTTTCACACAAAGGGATGCCACAGTACAGCATATATTTAGCAGTATTTTCTGTACAGTTCCAATGCACAGATCACACACAGTAAAATGAGCTCTATTTTGCATGTGCACAGCTCGAGGAGGAAAAGGAAACCCTCTTTGCAACATGAGTGGGTGAACTTGGCCAAACTTCACCTGTCATCTACCAGAGAGGCAGGAAAATGCAGTGACCCAAGATCCTGAACTATGTGAAGACAGATTTTCAAGAGTCAGTAACCAAGATCTCTGAAAATCTGTTTCTTTGGGGTTTTTTCCCTGGCTAAGGAAAAGCTGATCTCCACTGATAAAAAATCTGTTCCTGTATGTTTACTTTCTTGAAGTGTGCTGGTTACATCCTTAATCTGGGTTAAACTGACCAGTTTTAATAATAAAAAAGTTTGAATACATTCATATAATGAGCTTAGAGAGAGATAAAGCAGAAAGAAGATAAAGCAGAATTAAAGATACTTCCTGAATACCAGCTAAACATACTGGTCTAGATTTGTGTCTCATTTAAAGAGCTCCCAGCATGGAGCAAATTTATTGACTTCTGTTGAGTTGCTCAGGCTTTGTACAGGTTCAGCTGGGATCAGAACCACTTCCATTTTATTTACCTCTGCCATTATATAAAAAGCTGAGAATCCTGTGTAGCTGTAGCAGTATAAAAGCCCTTCAGTGTAATCTCTACAACCTCCTCCAGGTGTAGTAAGGGTTGGTGCAGTTTTAAGCTGTGCATCTTTGATGTTCATAATTGGTACTGCCGACAGAAGTTCTTTCATGGACTCAGAATTCACATTTGTACAACTCTTGTAAAAGGAGAAGCATATTGCAAAGTACAACTACTGTCACTTTAAAGCAAATCTTAGCACGATTTCAAAAAGTGATTTCTTGTCTCCTTTAGGGAGTAGTTTCTGAGATAAAAGTAATACTTAAAAAGCAAACTTAAAGCCAGCACTTTCTTACAATTTTGTTGATCTTCCAAGTTCTTTAACCATAGAAACACTGCTGGCTTCCCACCAAGCATGAAAAACAAATGAACTAAAATCCCAGCCCAGGTGTCAGAGGTGTCCTTGCTGTACCCAACAGAAAGCTGAACTCACAGCCAAGGAGGCACCTTTTGACCCCCACTGTACAATTCCTGCTTCATTGTGAACCCAAGGAGATCTTCAGTGTCACGCAGAGCTGAGAGCTCCCCGAGGAGGTGGCAGAGCTCAGAATGAGCTCCAGCTCTGCACAGGCCCCCTCAGAACTGGGAGCATCTCTGCTGAGATTCACAAAACCAGCCCTCAGCCATGAATGGATCTGTGTGGGCAGAATGATGGTGATGGGAAAAGCCTCTCTGGGTTGTCTGAGCAATAATGCGTGAGTTTGGGAATCCCTTGACAGTATTTCATATCAAATCTCGGGTTATTATTTCTTTTTTTTTTTTTTTGTAAAAGAACTATTTCTTTTATTTCTTGGAACTGGAAATAGGCACTGAACCCAAGTGAAGAGAAATAACTTACTACACATTTAGTATATGTGGAAAAGTATTTTTTGATCAGAAGGGTGTATTTTTGGCTTTTCTTTGGGAATTAGAATCACAGAATCACAGAAGGGTTTGGGTTGGAAGGGACCTTAAAAATCATCTTGTTCCAGCCTCTGTCATGGGCAGGGACACTTTCCACTGGACAAGGTTGCTCCAAGCCCCATCCAGTCTGCCTTGAAGGCTTCCAGGGATGGAGCAGCCACAGCTTCTCTGGGCAGCTCTCTCACAGTACATCACATCATATCATTAAAAGGCACTACACCACAGAAAATTATCTGATTTTAAAAAGTACAAAATACGAATATCTACTCTAAAATGGGTGAATTAAAGCTGAATAACTTCTTGCAGGTATCTCTATATCTAAGAATACCCTCTACTTTTGAAAGCCTGTTCTCCTTTTACACGTTGCAGACTGAAATAGCTGCTCATCCCTGACACAGCACTAATTTTAGCTGACCTGTTCTCTTTACATTTTGTGCCTTGCCACTGAACCGTAATGCAGCACATTATAGCATTTTAAATTTGATTTACATTTCTACCCTAGCCATGTGGAGCTGTGCACTACTGTGTTATTTTAAATAGATTTGATTGCATCTCAGTGTCATCTAATGAGCGCAAAAATCAGGGAGAGAAAAATGCTTCATTGTTAAAAATATCTTGGAAATCCATCTGCAGTGCTAGTGGGTTTTGGAGGCATAGTAGAAATCACGTGTGTGCTTTAACACTGGAAATATCTAATGCAAGTGGGATAATGAAGCTCACAGTAGTACCCAGAGAATCCCTGAATGGTTAAACCTTTTTTCTCTGGCTCTGCAGCTTTGTTCAGGTCATGGGCTCACGCCTTAATTTAGTAACAGATAGTACTGGGAATAGAAACGCCATTAACTCGTTTCCTAAGGCAGGGGATCTATTTCACAGCGTTACAGCACTCCGGGCTATTTTTAGAGGCAGTGTGTAGGAGTTCTTACGGCTCGAATGTTAATAGGCACAACACACAAAGACAAGGGGGCCGAGCTCAGAGCAGAACGGGAACCCCGGCAGGAGAAAGGGGTCTCATGCCAGGGACAGCCAAGGTGCAGCTCAGTGCCAGGAGTGATGAGGCTGAGAGAACAGGGCTGAGGACAGCTCTCCCTGGAGCTGCTGCAATGAGGCTCCTCAGCTTCTGACAGCATGAATGGCTCCAGCAATGTGCAGAGTGAAAAAGGATGATTGATCAGCTGTGGAGAGTTTTGATTTTCCTTCTGAAGTTTATCCGAGGGGAGCGTTGGTGTGGCTGCTGTTGTTTCATTAAATCCCCGTGGAGTTCAGAGCTGGCATTGGCACCAGCGCAGTGTCCTCACACAGAGGTGACTCCGTGCTCCAACACGCACCAGGGATGCACTGAATTACCAAAACACACAACCACGAGCTGCTCCTTTGGCCGCGCTGGTTATTGCCTGGAACTGGGGAAAACACCAAACCTCCTCATGAGGAAAGTCATCTTTTTCTTTATATTCTCTGCAGAACGGAATGACCAAACGGAACAGGAAGAGAGAAGGGAAATCAAGCAGAGACTGACGAGAAAGGTAAAATCTTGCAATGCCTGCTATTAGCTTTTAGAAATCTGGTAAAATTACTATGATATTGTGGTGGTTTGACCAGGAAGTGAGTTTTCAACCAGATATCAACCAGCCATAGAGGTTTTATTACACAGAACATCCCTTAACATGCATCCTCCTCAGCAGTGCTGGTAATATGAATTATAGACATACCTACCTTATCTCAGCTAGATGAGATTTAGTAGAATATTTACATATAAACTTACCCAGAAAATGTGTATTTGTTTGCACACTGCATATTTGTCAGCTCCACTGCTGGAAAAGGACTTTTTCATTCTTTATAGCAGAGCTGATTCCCTGCTGAACACCAGGTCTGCTCTCATACTACATTTCTTTTCGCATTTAAAATATTCTCAGAAAAAGAATGAGATCTTGTTGTTCTATTCTGTTCCTGGAAATCTCTAATGGAATTACAGACCAAATATGCTGATAACTTGTTAAAGCTAGACTGAAATCCGTACAGTGGGTCTAGGGCTGAGAATCCCACACAGACAATCTGCCTCTGCTTGTAGTAGAACATTCTACAGCATCCAGAATCATCCAGAGATCATAAAATACACATCACGAGTCCTTTACATTTTGAAAATATATTTTATCAGTATCTGGGTTAAAATATTTTCTTCTTTTGTCCATTATAAAGGCACTGTGCTGTAGCCCACAGCCCCATTTAAACCATTATTACTCTCCTAGCAGTCCTCCAAATGATTAAATTTTTCTCTGGAGTTTCCAAGGGTTGGGTGGTCTTCCATATGTGTAAATGCACACTGAGCCAGGATGAAAAGGAGCAAATATTGCATTTTTTTACTGATTCATTTGTTATTAACCCTGGTTTTATTTCACAAAACTTCTGAATGCAGCTTAACCAGAGACCGACAGTTGATGAACTGAGAGACAGAAAGATCCTGATTCGATTCAGTGATTATGTGGAAGTGGCAAAAGCACAGGACTACGACAGGAGAGCGGACAAACCATGGACACGACTGTCAGCAGCAGACAAGGTACTGACACAATCACAAAGTTCTGCTTTCTCCTTGCTTTGTCTGTAATGATACATCACATTCTCAACAGACTTTAACCTCTGCAACATTTTGTCTCTGTAAACTTCACCATGATTTTTTATGTTGAAGTTATACCAATGTCATTGAAAAGTCTATTTAGTACTCAAAAGGCTTCTACCCACCCACCCCAAAAGGTGGATACAATTTTTTGGGCTCCAACTCAAAACCATTTCCAGCCAATGGAGTATTAACCTTTATTCTCAAACTGGAAGTTTTGTCCCAAACATGGAAAAATTTCCTTTCCTGTTTCCTGTGGATGCTCAAGGAGTCACTGGATCCACCTTCTCCTGAGCATGAACTCTCATTTTGTCCCATCCCAGACCTGCCACGTAGCTGATTTACATCCCTATTGAACTGTCACATTTAGATGCTTGAGCAGTAAGAATATTTCACCATGATCCCAGACAGAACAGTTGGGAAGTTTCAGGGCTGCAGCAAGCAGAAGGAGCAGGATGCTGAGACAATTACTGAGGCAAACACAGGACTGTTAACATGGCTTTGTGCCCAGATGTGGATCTCAAACGCTTTGGTTTCCATCCCAGGGTCTCCCCAGTAAGGGACAAAGGGGTTTAGAGGACTCACAGAAAAGGAACAGAGCACTTCTACTCCAGTAGCTGTTCTCCCAAGCTCTCTAAAATGGTGAATAAGCTATTCCATAGTAATCAATGGAATAAGGATTTTTTATTTTCCTTTTATGTACTTTAATTAAAATTAGACTTTTCCTGGTTTTACTGTTTCAATGTTCATGTTTCAATTAACAAGGCGGGTTTAAGAAAGTGACAGTTCTGCACATCCTGGTGGCACACCTCAGGAAGTCAGGGTCAGAGCAGTACCTTTGCATCTGTGACTGAAAAATGGATCAATTTCTCAGCAGCTTCTCTTAATCTTTAATAAATTTTAACTGGAATCTTATTAAATGTGAGACAACCCGCCCTGAGGTGTTATCCTGTCAGAATTGCTTCTAGACAGCAGTGACCCTGTCAGCAATCAATAACAAATGAGAAATATTGTGTCACCAATCCATACAACCCAAATATTCAGCTTTTCCACCAACAGAGTGCTCTGCTATATATATATATGTACTCAATACGTGGTTCTACCCCAGAAAACTCTTCTGCTCTGCAGGTCTGGGATTTTGCTCAAAAACTCAAAATTATTTGCTCATGTTTTTTCTCTTTTCCATTCCTAGGCAGCAATTCGGAAAGAGCTGAATGAATACAAAAGTAATGAAATGGAGGTTCATGCATCGAGCAAACATTTGACAAGGTCAGTTTTCCAGCTGTTTATTTCCATTGCCTGATAAAAACTCTGCTTGAGTCCTGAACCTGCGGATTTTACTCTTACATGCTGGATGTGGGAGAATATGCAAAGGGAGGTTAATATTACAAGAAAATTGGAGTGTTTCTCTTCCTGAAGAGAACCCAATTTTCTCATTTTTTGAGGGGCTTTTATTAGCACATACCAAGAAACAGATATTCTCCAGAGCATCCCTCAGCTGGGATTCCTTGCACCAAAGATTCAAAGATAAGACAAAAAAAGAGTATATAACACAGAAAACAATATGATTTTTAAAAGTAGAACAACTTAATACACTGGATAAAGATCTCTGAATTAAATGCACTTGAGTCTGCAGCCTTATCACAAACACTGAAAATTCCCTGCTCAGAAATACCAAACTGCACTGACCATACCAGGCCAGTGCCCAGGGGTAATGCCTTTGTTCTAATTGGATTTGTCCTGAAGGATTCAGCCTGGGGATTTCAGTCTTCCCTGGCAGTGCAGTTGCCATTGGGAGGAGCAAGCCCCAGGTAACTTAATGACAATTAACTCCCGGTCAGGTGAGAGAGCAGGTCAGGGTTGTTGTCACTCTCCTCGTGATTGGGCCACTGGGAACCTGGGCAGGGCAGTGCCTGCCCCATGTGCCAGCACTGGTGACAGGGACTGTGTTTAAACACACACAAAAACATCCATTTCCCTTCTTTAAGTGGAGAAACAATATGAGAGGCTGATTCCACAGCCACTGATAGTTGCAAAAAGGCATCACGAAGGGGAAAGCAGCTTCGCTGCATTGGTGGAATGAAATGTGGGGAGGGAAAAGGCATGATGGCTGTGCTTTCAGTCTGGAAGTGAGCTGTACATCTCCTAATTGGAGCTACCTGGGGAGTCTGAGAAGATGGTAATGAGAGATTTTGAAATTTGTTCAGGATATTAGGAGTAAACAGGCTTCCAATTTACAATTAGTGCTAGGGCATTACAAATGATTGGGGCTTTAATTACGGATCTCAGCCAAAAGAACAAGCTTACAGAGCAAGAAGAATATTTATTCCAGACTCACAGGACTATCAAACATTTCACCAATAGTATTTCCTCATACTTTATGAAGCATTTCAACATTGCTGAACTCTTAAAAAAGAACAAGATCACTGCACAATGAAGAATATTGCTACCAATGACAAAGTGTGGCTTCATTTACTAAAAGAAAAAACCCACATTAACTACATACCTGTATTTGCAATTGCATTTCCAAAGAATTGTAAACAAGGTACACTGGGCCCTGAGGGCTGTACCTGCACTGTAGTCATGGCACAGGAGTGGGAATGTGCAGGGGAAAATTAAGAGTTGCTAATATTCTTCAGCACTGCCACTGTACCTTTAAACAAAATGAATACTTTGGTGGGCTTTTAAAAATTTTGTTAATCTAACAAAAAATAATTGAATAAAAAATAATTCAATTCTATTGCAAAGTGGTTTGAAAAATGTCTCTCTTTTCTCCTAGATTTCACAGGCCATAGAAATTTTCTTCTGAGAAGAATCTGTCTTTACTTTTTGATATTGCTGCTGAACACACATCAGGGAGCACTGAAGTCCTTCCCTGAGGTTCAGTGCAGCTCCCTGGACGTTGATGTGACTGAAGGACTCTGCAGTGAAGCCTCTGCAGCGCTTGGGGACAGGACGCCAGCCCCGAGCTCTGGAGGCAGAAGAGCCTGGCCTGTGGAGTTGGACAAGCTGCTGAAAAAGACTGAAGTGAAGCTACTTGGAAGAGGCTCCTCCTCTCCTTTCCCAGCTGTGTGGAACTGGTTTGCAGCCTGCCTTGGAAAAGGAGATGTTGTGCATGTACAGGCTTTACCATTCCGAGGCCTCTGACATAAACGGACATGACACTCTGTCATCCAGTATTATGTTGACAAGACATTTTGAACTTACCACAATTAGTTTGTGAAACACCTAAGTTCATGTTCTAAAAACTAACTTAATGTATTATAATTTCATTCTTTTTTATATACTGTCTAACAGAATCACAGCTGCGAGCATTTTTGATTCCTGTTACTTTTGTTCTTTAATTAAATGACTACTTATTGCAGGAAATGAACATGTTTCCTAAAGCTCTTTTTTTCCCCAGGGATAGTTGGTAGGAGATTATAATTATTATGCACCAAACCATTTGACTTCTTCATCAACACAGAGTCTGCAAAAGGATGATCTCAACTAAGATTTTCCATCTTGTGGAATAGCATAAGCTATTTGTCACTCTGCACCAGCTGAGGCTCTGACCCTCTAAAAATGCTGTTATTAAAAATTACTAAATTGGACAACCAGAGGCAGAAATGTAACGATGTACTTTGATGTTTAGCAAACAAATGGTTTTAATGCCTTCTTGACAGTAAGAAAAAAAAAGTTACTAATGCTAATAACAAATAGAACTGGTTGAGAAAAATGTAAAGCCAGACATTTTAATAATGCCTAACATGGAGAAGCATCTGAGGATTTACTCAATACTACTAAAAAAATACTTGTGAGAAAAATAACACATTGATAGCTGGCAACCACATGTGATGAGACAGAACAAAAGGGTGAATCCACTCCCAAAACAAACATTTCTCTGCAAGACTCTAAAGTGCTGCCTTTCTAGGGAGTCATTCAATGTTAGAAACTTGAAAAAGGCATTCTTGGTCCTGTAGCTTCACTGAGATGATCTCCATGAAGTGTGAAAATAATAAAATGCAGTCTGTCAAAGTGCTTGTATAGAGTACTACTGAATTGCTGTGAGGTGGGGAACAGCCCCCACACAGAGTGTCAGTTCTGCCCCAGCTGGGGATGGAACCACAGGAACTGCTCCTGGAGAAACTGGAATGAAACTGCTCCTGGAGAAGGGCAGGAATGCAAGGTAAGGACACACAGTGCAACACAAATCTGTGTCAGTGCAATGGGAGAAGGAACTAAAAACTCCTGGGAGAGGTGGTGTCAACATTTTAATGTTTGTCTTACTGGACTATCAGCTGAAGATTTGAATGACCCCATCACTTCATCCAAAATACGTGGTTTTTTCCTCTTTATTGTAATTTTTTAACTTACTGGCTTTTCACAGAAATAGATAACATCATAACTCGCCTTTTAACATACATCTATATATCATTTTATTATTAATGAAATAGGATTAATTCTTAACAACAATATAATGATAGTCCAGGTGAAATATACAAAAAGGCTAAACACAAAGGAGACCAAAGTTTCTTCAGCAGAAGAAGCATTTTCAGTTTGAGCAGAGCAGATGAGCCACTGTAAACTACAAACTAAACTTGGCTAATAATCCATGTACAGTATGTCCTGTTTAGCAGGGATGCACATTTCCACTGGCAATAAATATGACATAAAACACATTAAAATTATGCTGAAAAACATAATAAAAAAGAAAAATATTGTTAGGTTAACTTAGAGCAGCTTTTAAATGTCAAACAGTGTCCTTGGGCTTGTGTCACTGCTGCACCTGGACCCTGGGGTAGCTGTGAGTGGCTCCATCCTCTGATCCTTCCTCAGCCTCTGCTCTGCTCCTGGGGGAGGCACAACCTGTGACAATCCAGAGCCACTGACCCCTGGCACTGAGCACAACCTGTGACAATCCAGAGCCACTGACCCCTGGCACTGAGCACAACCTGTGACAAAGCAGAGCCACTGACCCCTGGCACTGTGTGACAATCCAGAGCCACTGAGCACAACCAGTGACAATCCAGAGCCACTGAGCACAACCTGTGACAACCCAGAGCCACTGACCCCTGGCACTGTGTGACAATCCAGAGCCACTGGCACTGAGCACTGCCTGCCTGCTGCTGAGGGGTCTGTGGAGGTGTCTGGACACTCCCTGGGCCATGGATTGTGCTCAGTTCCTGCTGGAATTTGGGATCACACCTCAGAGGGCACATCTGGCTCAGGGAGGCTGTTCTTGGGCAGCATCCCCCCAATGGGGAAGGTCTGCAGTGCACAATTTCTATCACTAACAAAAACAAGGCAGTAATATTATTTTTCCCACTTGGCCTCATTGTAAGAAAGAATCTGGGCCTTGCAGTGCGCTTTTAAAACCTTGTACAGTCTAGAGAAAAGTCCTGTTTCATTCAGATAAAATTCAATCAGTGGAAAGACAAGTTTAACATCTCACGGAGTCCATCTAGTGGAGATCACAGTGAGCACAGGCTCAAAAAAACCCCAAACCACACCAAAACCAGAAGCTCGGGCAACATTTGTACACTGATGTAAATGGGATGAGTGGACCGAATTATTTACTGGAAATTTCAGTGTAATTATTTCCAGAGACAACACACAGCCTTGTGGTTTTAAAATTCTTACCCAAAATACTTGCACAGCAGCTTTATCTGACTTCTTACCGATTTAAAGCAAAATAAAAATGACATTTGAGTACAAAACCCAACAGACAGCATCGGTTTTTCTTGACTTGTTTAATAGAACTATTTGGAACACAGTTCCAACACAAGTGTTGAGAGTGTTCTCTCTCAGAAAATCCTCCTGAAGTCCAACACCACAGACAAACAGGACTGGGATTAAATCAGGTGGTTTGGTCCCTAAATAATTCCTGACTTGTATTCTGGATCAGACCCAAAATGTAGATTCAAAGTGATTTCTCTGAAAGTCAGTTAAGTAACCTATAAAAATTTTTAAAGACTTATTTAAAAGTAGTATGTGCTAAAAATAAAATGGCGTATTACATTTTAGCAGACTCAGTAAAACAATTCCAGATCTCAGAGGTGAGGGGTAAAGTCTTATCCACACAGATTTTAACATTGTTAAGGAAAATATGCCTTCATTACAGTAGTTTCCTTGAGTGTGACCAAAAAAAAAGAGAAAGAAGAAAAAAGTTACCAAATTTTCCATTACAAAGTGTTTATACTCACCTCGAATTTCAGGAAGGAATCTGAAAAATCACTTCAGAATTCTGCCTTTGATTGAAACAAGGTCTGCAACCCCCTGCGAACGTTACACAGCTCCTCTTCTTGCTGTACAAAAAAGTTGCATTTATCACTTTTATCACTGACCACATTTATCACATGTTTTTGAAAAAAGGCAGATTTTATTTAATCGATTGCAATCCTGGTGCACTGAATATGCTCCTTAACGTATCAAAGATGATACTTTCAACATTAAGACTCAGAGCTAAAGGAGTCCATTCACATCTCCCTGGGGCTCCCATCACCCAGGTAAGATTTTAAATATAATAAATCAGTGACATTTGCATTCTGACTAATTTTTATTTTTAAGAGGGGACTAGAAATCAAAATTTTAGTAGTTTAGTGTTCAAACTGCAAAAAATAAATAAAAATGAGGACAAGATAAATTCATTTACCATTTCTTTTAGAAATTTCTCTTGGAGTCCTTTTATGTCTTCTTTCATCAGGTGCATCTGCAAAAAGACACTGAATGCATCTCCTCTGCTCACAACTGCCACCACATTTTCAAGCAAGCAGTGATAGCCCTAAAAGTGTCACAACCAAGAGATACAGATGCACATGCAGCCACCTGCCTATGGAAAAGGATGTTTTAAATTTTTTCTTTCTTGGATGAGTAACACCAATAAACAAAGTCACAGAATCCAGAATAAATCCTGATAACTGCATACACCTTGCAATGGGTGAAATCTAGGCATAAACACTGAGTATTGTGAAATTAGGGGACATTTTATGGCAAAAGCCAGGAAAATATTATGTATCATTAATACAATGCTGAGGATAAAATCTTCAGGAAAAAAGTCAATGCCAGTGTCTGTGGGTACAATTGAGGAATTATTAAAATGAGCAAAACAGAAGTTCACCATACCTCTGAAGTAAAAACATCTTCTTCACAGCCAACAGAATGGTAGATATTCTTTTCAAAGGAAGCTTTAAGAATCTGAATTCTAAACAAATAAAGGCAATTCAAACAGCTTTGCTACATAAGGACTTCCTACACAGAGCACAAATACATCCCATTGTTGGGAGCCTATTTGCATTTAAAGCATGGATAAATACCCCCACCATTGTTACTGCTGAACAGGCCCTCAGGTATGTGGAGAAACTTAGCTGGGGAATAATTACATGAACATATTAATCTCATTTTTCTCATCAACCATCTCTCTTTTATGGAAGGAGTCACAGGGTTGTGCTGATCTCCCTCAAGTGAACAGAACACAAATCTCATCCATCCCAGGATTAGTGAACCCTACTGACCTCTGCTGCTCATTTTTCATGTATGTACTAAAAGTGAGGGAATGCTTTTTCCAAAAGGTCTGGAAAAAAAAAATAATAAGAGATGCTAATCAATGGGAACTGATTTTCCAAACTAGAAGTCATTGATTTCTAATATGAACAAAATGACAACCACAGACTCAAGACAGAAGACGGGGCAGGAGTTACACTGGAAACTGGAAAAACCCAGCCCACTAAAGTACTTGTAGGAGTTTATTGTAGGAGGAAAAACATACAGGAATTCATATAGTGGATACCTGTAGGAAAACACAGAGTGACCTTGGGATACTAAGAGCATCCTGACACCCCAAATGCATTATTTGAAATTTGACCCAACTAGAAGCAAAAAGGTAAGGGCTTTGAAAATCAAAATTAGTGATATTAAGTTAAAGATGATGTGAATGATCTACAGATTCCACAAGAATTCCCTTTTACCCATGATCAAACAATTAAAATACAAACCGAGAATTCTTTTTCCATGATTTTCAGGGACTGAGAGTCCTTTTCAAATTTCTCAAGCTCCTCAGTGAGAGTAAAATGAAATTTGTCCAACTGCCTGATCCTACCAAAACAAACCAGGTTACTTGCAGAAGGTATTCATTGCATTTTAAGAATGTTTTAACAGAAATCTGCCCTCACTGACCTGCATTCATGGAGTTGGAAACTCATTGTTGTCAAATGCTGATGGGCAGCTCTCAGCGTTTGCTTATTAAAATTATCCATTTTCCGGGAGCGGCTCTAAGAGGATGTTTTAACATGAAATTCAGATTATTTGCACATAAGGAAAAGAAAAAAAAACCTGTTCAGTACTCTAACTGCTTAATATCACAACAACCCCCCATTTAAAAATGTAATTGTGTGGTGCAAGCAAAGCTGTCCCCCATGTGCTCATGCACCCCCCAGGTGATGCACATGAAGGGTCTTGCCTCAATTTTCTTGGTAAATTCTTTCTGGAGCTGCTGACAAATGCTGATGGTTGAGCAATTGGGCCCCCAGAATTCCCCATCCAAACCAGACAGGTCATTTACAGAGCGAGTGGAGACACTTTCTGACACTGAAGAGAACAAAAACATAATGTCAAATTCGGTTTTCTAAAGTCCCCAATCTGAAGTTAGTGCAGGGCCTAGGACAGCTTTTGTTCTATACAAATTAATGTCACCAATTAGATGGCTGAAACCAGTTTCTATTTGCATATCAATTTTCTGACTTTTTATATGGGTCCAGTCCCTAAATATTTAGTATTTTTTATTCTTTGCTTTAACATGTAAAATGCCTTTTAATGGATATTCTATTTCATTGTTAAAACTTGAATTTGTCACATTATTTTAAAACTTTGCACTGTCAGTCCATGACCAACCTCTGTAAGTAGCAGCATCATCTGTTTTAAATAATTTTTTGGGTTTTAAAGTAATTCTTCTCCTTCCTTTCTTTTCCTCCTCTTTGCTTGTTTCTGCCTCATCAGAGCTGCTTTCTGTGGTGCTGTGATAAGTTCGTTTGTGGAATGTCTGTACACTTGGCCCTTCAATAAACATGGAAACAATGCTGAATTTTAGCATTATTATTATTCAGAAGAATGAGATGGGAGGATAAAGAAGATTTTATTGACACATTGGATGCAAACTCTAGGACGATGTATCTTGGCTTTAAAACATGAGAATTATACAGAAATTAATAACCATTACATTTACAGAGGGCACATTCAACTGAACTCTGGCTGATGAGCAAGTCTGGGATTTTTTCTGATAAAACCATTACTCCCATTTTTTCCCCAGTATCAGTAGGAATGCCTCTAACTTTTTATTTGGAGCACAACTAACTCTTTATTAAAGCTGCATTTTGGAGCCTGCTTTTCAGGTTTTCTGGGATAATTAAAATAGCAGAGAGAAGGAGAAAAAGAGTAAAAAATGGAATAATACTGAAAAGATATAAAATACAAGAAGATTTAAAAACTTTGGCCATATTATTATGCCAAATAAAACATTTTTCTTAACCCTTATGGAGACACATAGGAAGTGTTTTGCTTTAAGTTAAATGTCTGTACCTGACTCATTCATGGGGGAATAAGGTTCTCTAATCCAAGACTGTACTCTAGTCCTGCTGGAAGCAGACAGTGGGGATGGTGCTACACAATCCTAAAAGAAAAGTCACTGATTTATTTATTAGCTTCCAAATTAAATGGTTTTTAGAAGTCTCCATCAGAAACTCACATTTATGTTGTGGAAAGTAATTTATTTTTTATTGCAAGTCACTAAGAAAATATTTACTCCCTTTTATTTTTTAAAATAGGAATTGTAACTGATCTTGTTGGGATATAATTCTTTCATTGCATCCATATGATAAACAATTATCTAACTTATCACCAATATTTAAAAATTAACTATCAGCAGCTCCCAAAATCTGTGTTAAATACTGAGATGCATTTCCCTTAAACCTCAGCACCTGGAAAGGAGATAACAGATGCCAAGGTGCAGCTCTCTTCTGGAGAGCAAGGAATGTTCTAACTCACCTCTTTACTTTTAGTGAGAGGTTTAATGGGATCCTGGAGTTTGCCTTTAGCTCGAAGCGTGTCTGAAAAGCAAGACTGGAGACTTGAATCCTCGTTGTTATTCCCTGTTTCCAGCACAGCTCCCTTTGCACGTTTTCCACTGTCAGTTTTATACAGTTTTTCAGTTGTTAAGCTGAGCTACACATGAAGAAAAAAAAATCATTATTGAAAGGAGATGTCCCCTAAAGCTCAGACCTGTAAATTGATAAAGCAAAGAGCTGCAGGTCTCTTCTGAAGAGCAAATTTAGGAACATACCTCTTCCTTATTTTTGGGGATAGGTTTAGTGATATCCTGAAGCTTTCCTTTAACAGAAAATGTGTCTAAAAAGCAATGTTGGAAACTTGAATCATCATTATTCTTACAGGCTTCTGCTGCAGCTCCCTTGGAATTTCTCCCACTGACAGCTTTGTAGGGGGTTAAGCTGAGCTGCACATGAACAAAAAACCCCAAACATTATTGAGAGAAGAAGCAAAAAACAGTTGTCAGCCAAATGGAACAATTTCAGTTCAAACAACTCTAGGGAAAGGTTAACGCTCTTACCAAAGATGCTTCAGTTAAAACTGGTGAGAAGCTTTTCCTTCCAAACGTCAACTTTGTAACTGCTGCCTCGGGGGACTGAGTTACATCCAGACTTTGCATACTCTTGTTTTGTGGACAGAAATTACTGGGAGAGGTTCCTCTCTCAGAGTTTAGCATTTCCCTCTCTTCTGGCATTGACTCCTGCAGACCGAGCGACCTCTCACTGGAGCTGTGCTCTGGGCTGACACCTCCTGACACTCCCTCAGCACCTGGGGAACAGTTCCTGCACTGTCACACCAGCAGTGGGAGTCACACAGGGGTAGCCAAAGCCCACCCTGCTCCCTGCTCCAGCCCTGGGAATTTCCAAATCTCAGATCTGTGGAATTTGGCACTGGCCTTGCCCTGTGTCCCTCTGCCAGTGTTTCAGCAGGACCAGATTTGTTCTAACACTGACATGATGCGTTTCTGTGTTACCCTGATGTCAAATAACTGCACCAACCTACAAAAGGGTTAGTGACATACTAATACAATTCCTTAAATTACGTGGAACAACTGGAATTATGGGATATGTCAATTTAAAAGCATGAAATAAATGTAAAATTGTACTGCCGTGAAAACCCTCAATTAACCTCCGCCTCTTGATTCAGTACTGCTAGAAATTAAAAGTGAAAACACCTACCTCTCATTGTCTCAAGGGAGGCAGGGCTCTCAGCTGAAGGCATTTCCACTTCCTTCTGCTCTGCAGAATTCCTGGATTTGACCAGTGCTTTCTGCACATAGTTGTCCACTCTCTTTGGCTCCACAGGTACAATCTGCAGTACCTTTGGCTGCTTGTAATCCTTGTTTGCCCCATTCATATATTTCTATTAAAATACAAAAGTTATATAAAGATCTTTGTAACCACAGTGTCCATAAAAGCTGATAGAGTATAGATTTATTATCTAGAATACCACTGATCAAGCAGAAGGACCATCATCAGAAGTACTTAAATCCAAAAGCAGATCAGATTTTCCAACATCAATAAACACTGAATTTCTTTAACTCAGCACATAAATTTCTATTCTTATGAACTACTTAACTACTGGAGGCAATTACTGATGTTTCAGGATTTAATGAATGAAGTTTAGAAACCTTTCCATATATATTGACATGTTATGCTAAAACAATGAAAATATTTTAGCAACCAGTGTTCCTTTACTAAAAATCCATTTGGATACACAGCAAAATGTATTGACACAGCTTTACCAGCACCACAGCAACTCAACAAGATTTGGCTCACTAAACGCTCCCATTGAAGGACATTTTCAAAATATTGTCACATTTTCAAAACACAGGACACAGTAGTTCTTCGCAGCAGAATAAAGCTCATAAAGAGAACGCAAAATCTATTATCACTAAGAAGATTATTTAGGACTCATTTTCTTAGCAGCTGAATACCCACCATTAAATAAAGGAGCAATATTTATAATAATAAAATTAACTTCAATTTGCTTCTGTTGGGCTCTTAAAATCCAGGAGTACTAAGTACAAAGCAGAGCAGAGTTTACTTTGAAAAACATGGCAGGAATGGATTTTTAATAATCAAGTGGAACGGCACACCTGTAGTTTGGATTTCTCCTCCTTTGAGGTGCATGTTGGAATCTTTTCTTCACACTCAGACTCAGAACTGGAAGGCTCTTTGTAATTTTTTGTTGCTGCTGCTCTTCGAGGGAGTTTTTCTCTGGTGGGTTTTACTTTCATTTCATCCATTTTTGAAGTCTGGGGTTTACATTTATTTATCTTTGGAATAATTAAACCATCGTCAGTTAATGAGAATGATTAATACATACATAAGGTAAAATGGCAGATAACTTCGTTTAATTAATTGAAACTAAAAAGGTTTAACTTTACCAAAGCTCAGAGAATCCAACTACTGAAAACAGCACCCAGTGTACAAAATCATTCTAAGTCATGACTGAAAAACCAGCTAAATATTATAGGAAAAGAATAAACTGTACTTAACAAATGATCTGGGAGAAATGATTATGAAAAATTATTTTTAAAAAGTTTCTGGGGGGAACGAAGAGATTTTTAATCTATATTAAAAGTTCTAGTTACAAATTTACATTTACCTTTTTCTTATTTGTATTTTTGTCTTTAGCTTTATCCACGTGGCAAGCAGGTCCAGAGGGTTTATCTGCTGTTACAATACAAGAAGGCAGAAAATTCAGGAAAATATTCTAATGTCTGACATTAGTTTTAGCTGTAAAATAACAGAATCACTTTCATGCCCACAAATCGATTGATTCTGTAACTGCTTTCAGCCCATTATTTTGAAAAAAACATTTTTTCAATTGACAACAACTTGCACCTGTCCCATCCTCCCATAGTTTTCCACATTAAAATACAGAATTTATGTAAATTGATCTTTATAAATTATTAGAACTAATTTGAAAATTCTTTATGCTTGGAAACAAGACAACAAAAATATGTATTTGCAACACAGCACATGCCATGCTATGCACTTCGTATCTATGGACAAACTTACTGCAGCATTCCCCAGAAGTATGAAAAAAATTCTTACTTTTGTCTGTGCTCATTGGTTTCCTCGATTTTTTACTTCTACTGTAATCAATTATCTGAGCTTTAGGTTTCCTCTTGGATTCCTGCAGCCAACTAATCTCTGTCTTGCTGTCATCCCCCCTGTTTTCTGTGTCTGAATCACTAAAGAGATGCTTCTTGTCTCGGTTGCTTCTGGTCTACAAAACCCAAAAAAGTTCGTAAGTTATTGGTTCATTTTTATACATAGTCTTCGAACAGAATTGGTATTTAAAGGCAGAAGGACAAGCTATGTTGATCCATAAAAATCTGAGCCTTACCTTTTTCCCCTCTTTCCTCTCTGTGCTGGATTTACTGATGGATGTGTTCCTTAATCAGAGAAATAAAACCCACCTTTAAACAACACATTTTAAAATAGTTGTTCTAAAGCTTTCTACTGTTCCCATGATATCTGGATTAAGGATTCAAACAAAGGTATCTACTTTTGTTTCCACATTATTTTGGAATTACCTGTTCACCTCAAACCCTAAAGGTTGTGTTTGTGTCTCAATTATCAGTAGGAGTACACAGCAACAACACAGCCCTTTCCAGGAGGATCATTATGCAAAAACCATTCCCCTCTATTCAGGAGTTTCTCTCCCTGTAGTATTCCACGAGGAGAACTATTTCCTTCATGGAACACATCCTTTCCTTTTTATCACCTTCCCAAAGGAGCATCATGGAACAGCCTAGGAGAACACAGCAGTGTTTATTGCAGATATTCTTGTCATGCAGCATTCCCTGGGATATTGTGAGTGCCTGCTGGAGAGTGCAGGCTGTTCTAGGATAATCAGCAATCAAAGCAAAACATCCTACCCTTTTCTGTTTGCCTCTGTATGAACACTCAGTTCAGTCACATGCAATTCTTGGATCTAAAAATGCAATCAGAGGAGAAACAAAGGTTTTCATTGGTTATAGAATCTGCACAAAATTAAACAGGCCATCAGCCAGCAAACTGCTAAGGAGTTTTTTTCTTAGCTTTTATACTCAGCAATTAAGGGATATAAATTTCCATCTTAGAATTTATTTACTAGAGCTTACAGTTAAAACCAACAACAACTGACCAAAGTATCTTTCAGTATCTCAAAGCAATACAGGAGTTCCCACCCACTTGCTTCACAACCTTCCCCAATTCACTCCTCTGAGCTACAAGAAGCAAAACTGTCTTTTATCATCATTAGATTTTCTTTTTGCTCAAACATCTGGACAAAGATGTCTCCAAAATGGGGATTAGAAGTATGCCAATCATGTTTTCAGGATAACTTAAGATAATGATACTCCTAACACACTGTTTAACTCTTAATTCAGGAAAAATATCATCACAGCCTGAAGTGGCCAGAATCTTAAGACAGAGGATATTGTTCAACATTTGAGAATGCTGGAGGTATTTACAAGGCAAACTTTCTCCCTCACTTATTTCACTGATATAATTTGGATTTTCAGATCTTATACTTTCAGTAGACAACATTTGACTGATTTCCTTTCTATTCTATTCACAACACATAAATTTCAGCTATTTCTTACTCCAAGCTTGATTGTGGGCTCATCAAACCCGCTGATGTTAAAGTTGTAGACATCATCCCTGTCAAACAGACACAGAGATCAATTTTGTGACTGAGTTAATGAACATTCCACACAGTCAGGTGTGGGTAATCAGAAATTGTGTTTGAAAATGTTGTAGCTACTTACAGAACACGACCAGGAGTTATATTAAGAAAAGAAGCACTTTTTAGGGTCCTGTCCTGAACTTCTTCCTATCCATAAATGAAAAGTTAGCTCCTCTGTCAAATTTGGACTATGCATTCATAGACATTGTCATCTCAAAAAGCAACTGCTTCATCATGAAGATAATCAGGTTGATTAGCAACAGTTCAATATGGCAAAACATATCTGCAGTCAACACATAATTAACATTAACATCTACAGATACTTAATATTCAATGGTATTTATGAACTTTCCCTTTATACCAATTGACTTCCACCATTAAAAACACCTATTTATGAACTTTCCCTTTATACCTAATGACTTCCACATATTCAAAACAATTCCAACAAAAGCACTAATGTGTTACCTTGGAGATCCAGGATTTATTTAAATGCGTCCTAAAAATAAAGATACATTTTGTCAAATACTAATTAGAATATATGCATTAGAATTCTGCCTATATAAAAGAAGGAACCTTATCAAACTCAGTAAATTTATTCATGCATTTAAATACAGCATCAATTAAAAGATGGACTAAAAGAGCCCAGCCCCTTTCATTTATCAGCTTTCATGGGTACATCACAGTGACAGCCAGAGGCACACAAAAATTCAGCACACAAAAGGAATAGTTCACATCATACCTGTTAAAGCCCAGGGAATCTCTTGCCTTGCTTGTCTCATCCCTCTTGTCTCTGTATCTGTCACTGAGTTTACTGATCAGTGATTTGGCTGCATCTGCCATTTCTTTAGACTTTGCTTTCTATAAAAACAGTTTAAGACTCAACACCCAACAGAAGAACAAAGCTGCAAACAGAACTTCAGGTTCCGAAGACCACCTCTAAACTCCATTATATGTCTCCTAATGGATTAAATTACAAAATCATTTTCCCTTGCATGACAGTAAACCCACCAATTTTGAAACGCTGAAAATTGGACAATTCTCTTAATTGCAAGTGGAAGAAACAAAGGTAAGAAACTCTCACTGTCTTTGACTGTTTTGGATTTGCAGTCTCTTTTCTGAGGAGAACGTCAGGGTCCTCTTGAGGAAGATCTGAATGCAAAGATGTGTCAGACACTCTGGCTGAAAGAAATGTTTTAAACCATGGTTCAGTAGTAGTTTCAATATTTTTACCTTCTGTATTTAACAGTTTCTGTTCCAAATGATCAACACTGACTCTCCACTGAGGATGGTATCAATTTAATTTTCTTAGTTCTGTTTTTTATATTTGTTTATCTGGAGAGATACTTCAAAAAACTGAATAAATGCTTTTTGGTTCACAGCTCTTTCACTACCAATATTAATAAAGGGAAAAACAAGCATCACTGCAAGGTAATTTTTCTGAATCTGTTTCTGAGAGTAACAGTTGACCAAGTGTGACCATCACCTGCATGGGATGCATGTGCCAGTGATGGATTTGGATTTTGCTTGTCCCCAGTTGTTATTTTCTTCTCAGGAAGAGGGAATGTTCTTTTTTTCCATGTTTCAGTTTTATCAAAAGAAGTCTCCAAAAGACCAGGCAGCCTAACAAAGACAACACCATCCTACTGTCAGAACTTGAGTCTTAATTATCATAAAATAGGAAAATTATTATAGCTGAGATATATCAAAGCATTTTACATTGCAACAAAGTATCAATTCTCGTAATGCTTGACAATTCTCCCTCCAAAGTGAGTGACAACAATGACTTGGAATTCTTTTCCAGTACTTACAAAGGTTTGTTGCTTCTCCCAACTGGCTGAGAATCAGGAACAATATCTAACACTTCATCTAAATGAGATATTAATTTGGTGTCAATTATTATGGCAAAAGAAAAAAATAAAATAATTTAAAAAGTAAGGACTATCAATGCTTGTAAAATTACTTGCCTAAAGTTTGCTTTTCTGTGGCCTCTTGTGCAATTTTTGAGACTTCTTCAGAACACATTTTCTACAGTGGAATGACACCCAAAAGGAAATATTAGAGCAGGACCATAAGCAGTACAACCTCATAAATTTGTGCTTTCTCTAATAAAGCATGACTTTCTTTTTCTCAGTTCATGGAAGTGCTGTTCCAGTACCTTTCCATGTATTTTTGCCTCATTTCTGGTATCTGACTTCCTGATCCACTCTGTTTCACAAAATTCATTGTCTACCATGCATCTCTGCCCACTCTAAAAAGCACAGTAAGTAACACTGCCAGTTACAGCCCATAAAAGACAAAGAAATGCTTTAAACAAAACATTCTGTACATGAAAGCCTTTTCCAAAGCATGGCTGTATCAAAAAATGCTTCAGAGTCCCACAGTCTGAGGCTTGAGCTGAATCAGAGCAAGGCAGACATTCACAACCAGAAACAATATAGAAATATTATTTTATAGTCATTGTTCAACAGGAAGAAAAAATACTCAAAAATATAATTAAACTGCAGGTCTGTGACACCTATGTAATTTTGTTTTATAGTAGTGAATGCCTGATCAAAAATGCAGTAAAAAACCCAATGCTTTAAATGCTGCAGGTTGAAGACATCAACATTTCACCAGCACAGCTGAATATACTCTGTGTTTTATGACTATTTCACTACTGCATAATCAATTAGAAATTATTGCATGCACCTTTTTCCCATCATACAAAAAGGAAGAACTGAAGTTCCAGAAAAAGGAAGTTAATTCTGGGGTCAGAACTGATGAGTGAATGCAAATTGGGCCTGATTTTGTTAGAGTTCAGTCTGACTTCAAACATGTTAAACCTGAAATCCAGCAGGCAAGAAAACATAATGCAATAAAGTAAAACACACTATTTTCTAAAAGTGACTTGCTGACTGGAAAACTCTAGCTCTTTAAAATATGAATTAGGAACAAATTAGAATAGAAATGAGTGTTATTCTAAGAAAAAGACTTAGCTACAGAGGACATGCATACTCCAGGAGGTTCCTGACAGAAACTCTTTGTTCTGCTCTCACTTATTGCATCATTGTCAGACCTCTTAGTAGAGCTGGTCATTTCCAAAGGCAATTTAAATCTTCCTTTAAAAGGAGTGGCTGAAACAAAACAGAAAGGTGTTAGAATTCCATCAGTTCTCCCATTACAACAGGAAGAGTTTTGCCCATCATCACAGCTATCCCATAAACTCCAACAGAAGCTGGTTAGTTTTGACACCAGCCCCTTATGGACCTTTAGTAATTCCATTGATTCCAACTCTGCAGTGTGGAGATTAAAAGCCCACAGACCGTGGATGTCTGGAGGCGAAAGCAAAGCTTGTTACAGGCTGGCTCTGGTAGAAAATAGTTGGTTTCTACTGAAAAACTTCACTGCAATATATTTTTGCTGAGTTCTCAGCTGGCTCCAGCACCAGCAGCTGCCTGACAGCTGCAGAAGTGCCAGGTGAGCCTCAGCTGTTGGGAATCCAGGGCATGCAGCCCCTGCCCCACACCCTGCCTGTGGACCAGGAGCAAGCAGCCCTTAAACATTTCAAATTTAAAGCATCTGTTCCAGAGGTTTTATAATTTCTCCTTTTCATTTCCAGCTCTGGCAAGGATCACATTTCATGCCTGAGTTTCAGAGCCCATTTATAGTGTACTTTACCCTGAAAGCACTTGCAAACTTACATGTGCTGGCAAAAGACCATGGACTCCTTGTGGACACACTTGTAGTTCCAGGAATAAGCACAGATGCTTCAGACACTTTCCTTTTTCGGGATGGAGTTATCTTGAGGAACAGAAAGAATTTGGCCATAATGCGCTGATTTAAGGATGACAGCACAAGAATTCAGAAAATTCATTGCCAAGAGCCTCTAGGCACTTTCCGTTATTGGAGTGTCAATTGCTGCTGCTGCAGACATCAAGGTAACACGATTTTTATGCAGTTGTATTTCAACAAAATATTTTTAAACTGAGATTCATGGTTTCTGTTTTCTAAGTTAATTCAATGAAGTACGGGCAAATCCTGTCCCTTGTTTACCAAGGGATTCTCTGGAGATTCTGCAAAGCTACAAACTAAGAAGAAACAGATTTATGAACTAGTGCAAGACACCCACTGCTGCACCATGAAGACAGGGTAACTGTTTCAGCTTTTAGCCCCTCCCCAGCAGTCTCTGAAGCCGTACTTAACTCTTCCATATTGAGACATCAGAGCGTATCCTCAAAAACTTCTCTTTGAAAAGAATTCTCAGAGCATCATGGTCTAAAGATTTTTAACAATTTATTTTTATTTCTGTCACATAACTGTAGTTTCAAAATACTAACAAATTTTTTAGCTAAAGGATTTTTGTAACTTCATGTCAAGTCACAAGAAAATCAAACCCTTAGTACAGTACTAACTATATTCCAACTGTCAAATAAGAAGAGGTTTAGACTATTAAATACTACAAATATTTAAATTGACATGCATTTTCTCTCTACTCCTTTTTGTTCTGACAATCCTACTTACCTTGGAGGAATCACCTCTGAGTTTTTCTTGACTGTTATTTTTACTCTGAGTCCTCAAACTTACAGGACGTTGCTGAGTTTTATATTTACTGAGTTTCTCCTCCTCCTTCTCCTCTCCAGATTTTTCTTTCAAACCTGGTGACAACTGACTTTCTGGTACCAGAACCTATAGAGTATTTTAATTTCCTTTAAATTATATATACAATATTTGGATTTTATAATGTTTTATCTTTATACAAAAACAGAGTAACTTCTTTACCCTAAGTAACACATCCCCCACTGGAGATTCTGATAAACTTCAGAGGTTACAGACTTTTAGTTTGAGAAACTTCCAACTTAATTGCTAATTTTTTACAAGGATGTGTTTTCAAGTAACAATGCACATAAAAGAACTTGCCCTGTGCATATTTGTCTGTTTTAGTCGATGATTTGGATATTAATATGTGCCCAAAAAAAACCAGTACATACATACTAGACACCGCTTGCCTGGCTTTAGACTTTTCTGTATTTATTGATATTTTAAAGTCTTCGTTTTTACTGTGAATGCTTATAAATTATGAATAATCAGACCAATTAAACAAACCCAAGAAACCACCTCAGCACAATGAGGTAGAATACCTGTGATCCACTTTCATCAAAGACAATGTGGACAGTTGTTTTGGCTACTGATGCAGAGTGCTTCTTGCTGAAATCCTGCAAAGGGATATGTCAAAATAGACACTTTGCTCTTTTTAAAAAGAAGAAACCAAGTATTTAAGTGAGAGATCATAAGTGTCTGAAATCAGATTACAGAGGAAAACAGATTCTACAAATTCACAGCAGTTTCATCCCTCCTGAGTTCCTCAGTCAGACTTCAGGACAAAGCAGTTCGTTAGAAGCAGCAATGAGTGTGGCTTGCCAGAAGTGTTTTATTAAATGAGTAGATTCATGAATGTTAATTGTACTGCAAAACAAGATAGCTCATGAATCATTTCTGAAAGTATTTTTAAGCAACCAGGTTGTGTTTCTGGAAAATTAAATCTGCAAAATTTGACATTTAAATCGGATACTCTCTTTCCAGCCAGTTCATTTTTGTTGCAATTTATTTTCCATCTTGGAATGAAAGAACCATTCCAGGTGTTTGAGTCCAGCACTGCCAAGCCCAGCACTAACCCATGTCCCCAAGTGCCACATCCTCATGTGTCCTAACCCCAGGGATGGGGACTCCACCACTGCTGTGGTAGCCTGTGCCAGGGCTTGACCACCCTTTCGGTGAAGAAATTTTTCCGAATGTTGAACGTGATCCTCCCCCGGTGCAACTTGAGGCCATTTCCTCTTGTCCTTATTAAGCACCTTTCCCAAAGCTTAACATGTTCTGCTGTCCTGTAGCAGAGATGTTAATGAAAAACTCTTGGGATGGAGAGATACCAATAATCACAGCTGGAACATTCGTATGGCAACGAGACATTGAGTTTCAATTAAATTGAAACTGAATTAAAAACTATTCCAAAAGGTGTTTAAATCTTACCTTACATTTATGAAAGCCATAAATCTTTATGGTCGCATCTTTGACTTCCAAGATAGAATCAAAATATAAAAGAAATTTCTCTCCTTCAAGAGTGCCCACACTCATTGGGCTTTTTAGATCTATTGTTAATAATTTCTTTGAATCTTTTTCTGGACAAAAATAAAATTTGAAAAGCAGTTTCATTTCAATTTAACAGCATCTCATATAATCTTTGTCAACACACGACACATTCTTCAGTTCAAGTATTAAGATTAATATTTTCTTAAAGTCCTCCTAATCTAAATAATTTTATTAGTAAAACAATTCAGATTTTAATTTTTTAGAAATACTTAATCTGTATATTATTCCACAGAACTTGCTTTGAAGGTTACTTATTATAGCTGCAAACAAATTACAGGTGTTGAGTGTTCTAAGAAGTTCAAAAGGAATATTGTTGCCTGTCATTGTCTTATGCCTCACTTTGTATTGAAATAACTCTAAGACATGATTATGAAATTATTTTCCTAAAATGACACCAGCATGCCCAAAGTGCAGATGTGACTGCAGTGCAATTTTGTCCCCGATAAAAACAGCTCCTACAATATTATAAGTGAGAATTCTGCTTTGCTAGAATTAAGTCAGTACTTGAATCCATTTGAAATTAGATTGAAAATCCAAGACAGAGCACAACAAAAGGTCCCATTTTTGAGTTCAAATACCTTCCAGGCTGTACATGTTGACATCTTCTTCTTGTATAACGACTGTTTCCCACTGATGATCCTTACATGAAAAATACATTTTGAAAAATAGAAAAAGTATTACATTACAATTAAAAGAAATCCAGTGATCAAAGTCATTCAGTGAGGACAAATTTCCAACTTTTTAACCTCTGTTACACAGAGTGACAGAACTTGTGCTTCATTACTGCTCACTATGCACAAGTTAAACTATTCCCAAACAGCATTAGGAAGTCATTACTGTGAAATTATTTGAT
>VYZR01102574.1:0-23478 GCA_013400675.1 Oxylabes madagascariensis
CTGCAGCTCAGCAGGGCTGGCCATGTGCTGGGGGCCGCAGCGAAGGGGGCCAGGCCATGGCTGGCCCAGTAGCAGCTGGCAGCAAGGAAGGGGAAACTGCAGACTGATGGCAGCTCTGAGCTGGGCTGCCTTGGATGAGATCGAGGGGTGGAAAGAAGAGACATTCACCAGCCAGGCTGCCCTGAATTTCCTCGGCCTGAGTTCTCTTCCCCCATCCCCATGGGGCTTTTGTAAATCCTTGTGTACGCTCAGAATGTCAACGTCTTTGCATCTCTGTTTTGCAGCTTCTTGCATTGCTGACCAATGTTTTATGCACATCTTATAAGTTTCCAGGCTTTTCTAAGCTTTAGAAAAACTTTTCCTTATGTTTCTATTTGAGGAAATTAGAAAGAATTCCAGTCCTAGAAATCTGAGAATCCAATATATGACAAATAAACGGTAATGTCATCTGCTTGGGAAATCAAAGTACTCAAATAAGACCTCAAAAGTGTCTCAGTTTGGAGCATGGAAGACAAAAGCCACTTTGATTCTGAGAATCCAGAAGCAGGTATATCACAAGGAAAACAAAAATTAAAATCACATAATATTCAAATATGGTCCTTTTAAAGTTGTTGCAAACATTACAGTGTCCTGAGAAAATTCCACTTGTGACTTTCTTTTTCACCTGGTAGCTCAAATCCTGGTGTGTACTCTGTGGTTGTTGTCAAACAAAGTACAGTTGACATCTGCCATACTTCAAGGTCATATTCTGTTGTTTTGAGGTTCCATGGTCTTCATGGATAACTACTTTTGCAAGTTATTTACATATAAAACAGTAATGTTGATTAAGAGCCTTATTTTACTTCTGAAAAGAAGGAATTTCTGCTTTGGAATAGCAGATCACTCACTGGTGGGGCAGCTGAAGGAGACCACCACCATAGGGTTAGCAAATTTAACTTTTGTGAATGTCCCATTATATAAGAAGGTTTTCAAGAGGCAACAGTTTCACAATTATCCACAACTGCCTTGAAGTATAGCATGACCAAATGCCACTGGAAGCCCAGATCATCCCAGTAGATAGATACTTCTTCAGCATGTACCTTTCTACTAAAGAGATCTCTCATCAGAGTTTTAAAATTAAAGAGTAACTAAATCATGAGCATCATCTATTAAGTGTTAAGCACCTGATCCTCTATTTCACTGAAACTAGGATTGAAATGTATGATGCACAACAATACCCCCATTTTCAGTGCTAAGTGACAGGAAAACATAAAAAGCATCACATAAACAATACATTGATGACAGACCTCACTTTCAGGAGGTTGTATAGAGAACTATTTAGAAAACTAAATTGTCATTATAAGGGGAAAGACATTTTTCAAACGTTCTAGTTAACTATGCAGGACTCATTAAAAGTAATGGCTGAATATAGCTGAAGTTTCACAGACATACAATTATTGAAAAGAACTGAAAGTAAGACATTTCTGAAGAACACCTTATAAATGCCTCAGGGCCTTAAAATGATAATACAGTACTTACATCTGATGAAAGTTAATAAAAAGTCAGATAAATGAATATTTCAATTCTGATAATTGCATTATATGTTTTATTTTCTCATATTAATTTCACAGATTTATTCTCTTCAGAATCATGAAGATATTTTGATATTTATCAGAAACTGGAAGCTAATATAACTAAATTACTCATGTAATAGTAAAACTCATTTAAGTCTACCAATATCATAAAATCTTCCTAAGGAATCATCTTTCTTAAGAATGAGGTATTACAGTGCAGTTGAAACTTGTTTTCAGCACAAGAGGGGAGGGAAATGAGAAGTTTTTCAAAATACCTGCCTACTCCTCAAGAAGCTATTTGATAAAACCAAAAATCTCCACTAACCACCAAATCTCCAGAAAAAGCACATTCCAGTTAAAACAATGGACTGTTCTTGTATTGTACTACTACCCTAAGATGGTCAAATAGGACCAGGTTGGTAAAGGTAGCACCTGACTGTATGGAGAAGGTACTTTGAGTAAAAAAATTGGTCCCCTTTCCTTAGAAGCAGCTCAGCATTCACCTAAAACATAAGGAGCATCTCAAAGATCATCTCAGTGATCACCTGAAGCTGATGAGTGCTGAACAGAGTGCTGAGTATTCAACAGATGTTGGGCATTTTGTTTCATCTAAAATAATGATCAGCAGTTAAACCACACAAGCCAACAGGAGTGCTGGCGTGAGTAATGAACAGAGAAGCATTGCCAGGCATGTTGCTTAAACCCAGAGACAGAAGTTACCAACAAGAAGTGAAGTTTCTTCTTGTAATTTATACTGTTGTGATAAACACCCTTTTCCAGGACCATTTGCACACTTTCCACAGAGCCAGTGTTTGCTGTTAAGTTGCTGTTAAGTTAATGCTATTTTCCATTGCATGTTTTGTATTCCCATGTTAATTCATAAGATGCTACAGGTAACAAAGTGAAAAAAGATAAAATCAAGATAAAGCACAAAGCTGTTAACTCACATGCATATATTAGAAATCCTTAAATGCTAAGTTTTTATAGAAAGTATTTGTAATTATGTTAACCTAATCAGTACTGCCAAACATGCTGAATATTGAATAGTAATTTTTGCTTTGTCTGTAAGCTTCTGAACAAAATGTTAAAAGGGGTCCAAATTATTTGCTGGTGTAAATTGATGCAACTTTTCCAAAACCAGAAAATTTGCCTGAACATTTAAACAACATAAGCAAGATGTTCCATGGAGGATGTGGTCATACTTCTTTTAGTTAACAGTTCTAGCCTGTTGGTGTCTTTATTGTTCTATGTTTCTTTGCTGCTCCCCTTATCTTATGGGATATTTTAACCTTTGTGGAATTGGCCAAGCACAACTTTGTACAGTGGAAACCACTCTCTTTGATCAGTTTCCTTCAGAACATATGTAAGGTTCACAAATTCTTGAAGCCCAGATACTTGACCTTAGAAACTTGAACAGATAAACGTGATGCAGTTGAAAAAAAAATATACCATAAGCTCAGATTTGCAAAGGGACTACTTTATTTTATTTTAGGGCTTGGGGTTTTTTTGTTTGCTTGTTTTTAGTCCAGGACACCTTGCTTCATGGATGTTACAATTTTCCTATTGTTCTCACTAGGTGATACAATAAAATGGTCTCATCTCATGTCATTAATTATCTCCTTTAATGATCTTTATTATGTTAAAACATCCAGAAACACCCACAAATATTGTTTTATCTTTAAACTGCCAAAGCATTCTATTAAAGAAGACAAAGGACTTTGGCCTCTCTGCACTATTTCTGCAGTTGTGAAGTTTAATGGACATTCACATGAATTTGGTACACAAGGTCAGGCGATGGTCAAGCCATGCCAGCTATTATTTTCAAGGTGTGAGAGTCATTGAAATGCTCAGTGGATTAGTAACAGACTATGTCAAACCTTTTAACCATAGTCATCCACTTAAATTCAATCTGCTTGTATCACCAACTGTAACTGTGGCTTATGTTCACTATGCTTTTTCCTCATATCACATCAACCAACAATCTTACTAGTAAGTTCTCATTATGACTCGAAGGTCAGGAATGTTGCTCTTTACAACATCTTCCAGGTTTTTGAACTGTAAAATGCAGTCTTTATATGTTGTAAAACACACAGAAAGAAAAAACTTTAACTAAATGTATGCTGTACTACCTAGGTTTTTCCAAATGAGCTTTGGGTTTTGATAGTTTCTCTGTTTGACTCAATCTTAGTGGCTTAACACATTTGTCATGTTGAATTTTTTTTTTGAAAACTACTATTCCCACAGTTTGTGCAGTCATGTGCTCTTTCTACCACACTGAACACTTATGATCCTCAAAATGTTGCACAAATATTACACAATTATACTAAGTCCCTGTTGCTTTTTTGTCACAGAAAGAACATGGTTCTAGTCATCCTGCAAACAGAGAAGGAGCATTGGAAATGCTATTTGGAAGAAATCTTCTGAAACTTATTTTCAAGGGGAAGTGTTAATCAACTTTTTTTTCCAGACCAGTTTCTGCATTGCTCTTGTAAGCAGTAAATCACTCAAAGTGCCATAGGCAATATTATAATCCCATCCCCAAATACCTTACTGCTTAGTATATTATGATAAAGCTTGCAAACCAAAATTAAATTAGTAAGGGCTTATATTCAGATTGACTCTGAAACTAAAGGTCTCGGATTCAGATTCCCACATAATACAGTTTCTCACCTCTTTCAATGTGTACTGGAATCATGGCCTGTTTTTTAACCGTAAGGAAAGAAATCTGAAGGAAAATGTTAAAAAATCTCTACTTCAATCCCATTTTCTCTGATGGAGAAAATACACAACTTGGGTCTTGAGTGCCATCTCTAAACACAAAAAAAAAGAGTCCAAGAATAGTAAAAGAATATTCACAAATACATTTTCATTTGGGGCTTAGAAAAACAGACCTTTATATATTGTTCATAAAGGACAAGCTTTTCTGAAGGTCCACTGTCCCTTCCTATTATGTCCATAGTCAAGGCTTCAGCATAACATGGCAAAAGAAGATTTAACACATAAGTTAGACTGATGAACTGCTCATCACAATGTGGACACATATACCACTCTCCCTCATCTCTTGTGGGCAATGCACTCCATTGACAGGCAGGATAATTCAGAGGCAAGGTTCTTTTATACATTTTTCTTCTCATTTTCATTAACACTTCTCAAATTCTGATGGCACCATAAAGCTTCCATCATTTAACTCACAAATGCACTCTTGTTGGGAACACTCACAAACCTTTTAAGACAGCAAAGATAAAATCTCTCCTGGACTAGCAGTTTCAGAAGTATACATCAATGAAGATAACTACAACCTGAGCTGCCATCAGCTAAAAGGAAAGCACATTTTAGAGTACATTAATGCCTTGTTGGCAGCTAAGAGGTGCTCCTAATGAAACTGAAGCAGTTCATTTACATAAGAGAGTATATTAAGGAAAAATATGTAATATTCATAATCTCATTTCCTCCATAACTACTTCAAAACAAAAGTTACCTTCCCTTTTTTCACAGCTTTCATTTTGAAAACCCTCCATTTGAAGACTTCATGCTATTGATATATATATATATATTTTTAATAACCAAGATCACCCTTTTGGATCCACATCTATGGATCTTCATTCCCTGCCAGCCTTACTGAAGTTGCTGTCCTTAGGAGAGTTGAGAATTATTATTTTTCAGCCCATCATGTTCTATTTACCCCAGAATCTGAACCAAAAAGGCTCCTGAAAATCTACACAGGCCTTAGATCAAACCCTTGCATGGCAAACTCTCTGAAAAAAAAATCAGTTTAGTGTATTACAAAATCTTTTTAACAATGTTCACATATGGTCCACTCTTGCCAGATGATCAATAAGCTCCCAACATCAGTGTTGATGAAGAACATCAAGTTACAGGAAGAGATAAGAACACTAAGCAAGACAGGTTTTTTTAGTAATAAAATCCATTTATTTTCATTAGTGTGTATTTTCTTTCTACTACTCCTTTCTCTCCAAAAGATCAGAGGAATAAATAGTTTTGAGGACACCAGAGAAAATTTTCTCTGGTTATGCAGTTTCTATACCCAAAGCTTTCTCCCGCTTTGTTACACTCCCGAGTGACTTCACCAGAGGCATCATAAAGCTCTTGAACACGAATTTAACCAGAAAGGTCTCAGATGAGCAGCGTTTCAGAATTGCTGTGTGTACTATTTTCAAATTATCTTATCCCACAAAAATTCACATATCATAAAAATGAGAAAGCTGGTAAGGTAGCAAGTGACAGGGTAGAGTAAGTATAAGGCAAAGAGCTCCCCACAGCACAAGCGCTGGACACGCTGCCAAGGGGCTACACGTGCTTCGAGAGCCTGATTTGCTATATCACTGCTGGTAACGCACCGTGCTGAGGTGACAAGGTCTGACCAAAGCAGGGATGTTCCACAAGGATCACAGGGGAACAGAACAGCGTGGCTGATACACTGAGCAGCAACACAAAATCACTGCTACATTACGTGATGTGGCAATGAAAAGGCCAAAAAGCTCAGCAGGAAAATCTTCCTCCATTCACTCTTGGCAGTTTCTCAATTGCCAGATCCACACACTAGATCACTGGAAACAATTGCAAACCCTTACTCTAAATGAGTTTTAGTTTTTTATATTACAAAGAATATTTTCCTTAAACAACATTTTGAGTAGCCAGATATTTTTCTAGTATTTTTTATATTCATACCTGAAAAATTAGATATTACTTGATGTTTTACTCAGAAAAACGTTTTTCTTTCTAAATTACTGCTTTTTCATTAGAAAAAATATGAACTACTTGCTAATCATACGAGTTACATATTTCCTTGGAAAGAAGTGTATCAAGCATTTATTGCTTTTAAACACATAAAGTTATGTGAGAGTTAATGTTATTCTAATTTCTTAAACTAGACAATCTTAGCTTTACTCTATAAAAAGAAGGCACTTAAACATGCACAGAGGTTATTTTTAGCAATAAATAACTACTAGCAATCTAAATTTGGACTCAGCCTCTTAAGTATTACGTTTTTAAACTATTTCTCTGTTAGTCTAATTGGCGAGCATACCACAGTCTCACCATTTCAACCCATTATCTTGCCAGTGTTACTCTGGGGCCTGCATTTTGAACAGCCAGGAATGGTGCCCTGCAAACTGAGGTGTCCTGTGATACTTCTAAAATTAAATACACAGTTGCTAGATAAATTAAGGTCTGACCTTGTACAACTGTAACATAAGCAGACTCGACCCTCAGGAAAGTATTACACATGACTTCTCTAAAATCTCATCAAATGTAACACGAGGTCTGGGGATATAAGATTATCTGTGCCCCCATTGGTTAAGCAACTCCCATTAAGAAAATTAATTATTTGACAATTATTCTCAAGCACTACATTAACAACATATGGGAGCATATTTACATAAATCACAACAAAATTGAGAAGGTTTAGCCTTTACCTAGTTGCAGATCCCACCATATTACGTCACTGAACACTAATCTATCTCTCTGAGGCTGACATGATGCAAAGCTCTATAGATTCAATGACAGACAACTACAGTACCAATTTAACTAGTTTAATAACTTGAAGCTGGACAAAGAAGCAGGAGGCATGGCACCACAGACGGCAGTGATGAAAATATAGAACAACCCCAGAGTAAGATAAAGAACAGCAGTACCCAGCAAGCTAAACCCAGGCATGGGATGAAGAAGCTGGAAACATTGCTGATTCAAAACCTCTGTGTTGTTCTGGTTTTAACCAATCAGTTACCATTTTTACCATAATGAACAGACAAACTGAACCCCCCACCCCCAAACTTCCAACTTGTCTTTAATTGTTCTAATGGAATTAAATTTTACGGTGAATTCCTCCATGACTTTCAACTCACTTGCATTTATAGAACCATAAAAGTGTAAGCTTAACTAAGGCACTACATGCATTTCAATATTTGAACTTGAAAGCAACAAAAACATTTAATGATGATAAATAATATTCACTTCAAGTTCTTTGGCCAGTGTGATCTAACTAAAGGTGGCACGCCCCTAAAGAATCCCCACATTAATAGAGGCTGACAGAAGCAATGCTGAGATCCTGCTCTACTGCTGGCTATGAGAGGACATGAACAGATATATTCTTATCTAATTAAAAAATGAAAAACATGTATTTATAATACATATAAAGAATACAAAGTTTACAATTATTTACTTTCAGTTCTTCCATTTTCTTTATGTAACCAGGACACCATCAGAATTAGTACTTATCCACATTACAAAAATGGTATTGTTATGATTTTCAGATATTTTTAATAACATTATGCATTGCGCATGAAGTGCCTGATTCCACTCTTACATAATTACTAGATATAAATCCATCAATTATGTTTCATGCAGAATAAATAAGACTTTTGTTCAGATACCAAATCACATGGCAATTTGAGATATAATACCATGTGATAAACTCATTGGTGAGAGAAACATGGGATGAAGGGCTATAGCAAGGCCTTCTTAGCTTACCTACATACTGAGTATTAACACACAAGATAATACTCCTAACAGAATCCTCAGTAAAACAGACAATAAATAAGCTGTGAAATGGTATGTAGGTGCTTTGGGGTTTTTTTTGTTTGTTTGTTTATTTTCAAAGTCAGGTACTTGTTGACTGTACACTGGTAATACTTCATAGGTTTCAGCATTGTTATATTTCAAAATAAATCATGTATTGAAACAGGATTTGGCCAGTTTGGAGAAATTTAGACAGTACCACTTTGAGATTGATTTCACCAACATTTTCATCAACAGGGCCTACTGGTTTTCACCCTTTGTTAGGATGTGGCAAGGACTCATATGTGCTTAGGCTGTCTAAACACACACTCAAAACTAGTGTTTGAACGATGCCAACTTGTTAAAAGATCGCCAGGTGCAGAACCATTTGTGCTGTGCTCTGTTAGTGTCACCAGGAGATAGATCATCTGGTTGGACCACCAGAGAGAAGGGAAAAATACAGGGCTGCTCCGATATAAAAAAAAAAGCAGGAACTTTTAAAGACTGGTATTTTGGAAAGAGAAAATTTCAGTACCTTGGAAAGAAACTCCAGCTCTTTCCAATGCAATTGCAAAGAACCCAGGCGTGGGGAAACACAAATCCTGATTACTGATATAAACTGTATTAACCACTTTGCTTTAGTTGCAGATGGGTGGAAGCGCATGTTCTATCCAAGGACTGGCTTCCAGGGAGAACTCAAAGATATTCTGAGACTCAGTTTGTGGAGTTTGCTTACCAGTTATGGAAAAGAGGAGCTCAAGGGCAGGGCAAAGGGTTATAAGGAAAAATTTGTCCAGGATAAGATACAAACTTACAAAATAATTATTATAAAGTATTGCTACCAAAACTCACCCTTTAAGTTAGCAACCAAGAATAAGACTTAATAGAGGGACAACTGGACCTTCAAATGATCACCATATTCACCTCCACCAACCATTTAAACTGTCTTTTCATTGCTCGTTTGTCCCATTGTCTCTATCTCATGGTCCGTAATTAAGTTCCCTATTCTCCATTTTCTGTCTAGCTCTGTTTTAGGGCGTTTTTTGCCTCACTAAGCGATCCCATTACCGGCCCCACACACCGCTCGGCGCCCGGCGCCGCCAGCCCCGGCCGCAGCCCCAGCCCCAGCCCTCCCACAGCGGCCCCCNCTGTGGGGGAAGCCCTATGGCGAGCGGCTGAGGTCATTGGTGTGTTCAGCCTGGAGAAGAGGAGGCTGAGGGGGAACCTCATTGCAGTTACAGCTTTTTAATGAGGGGAAGAGGAAGGGCAGACACTTATCTCTGTGGTGACCAGTGTCAGAACCCGAGGGAATGGCGTGACGTTCTGTCAGGGAGGTTTAAGCTGGATATTAGAAAAAGATTCTTCATTCAGGAGGGTAGTTGGGCACTGGAACAGGCTCCCCAGGGAAGTGGTCACAGCACCAGCCTGACAGAATTCTAGAAGGGTTTGGACAGTGCCCTCAGGCACATGGTGTGACTCCTGGGGATGGTGCTAGGCAGGGCAGGAGCTGGACTGGATGATCCTTGTGAGTCCCTTCCAACTCCTTTCTATGATTCTGATTCTGGAAAGGTGAGCTGTTTCCTCATGGAGCACTGGAACAACGGGCATATGGCAGGAGGCAGGGCTGGTGTCACAGAATGGTCCCTGTCTGGTGTATATTGAATCAAAAAAAAATAATTACTGTGGAAATGGATACTTAGCTGTGTTAAGTATGCTTATGCTCTCTCTGCAGACCACTGGACTTGTAGGTTTGGCTGTAGCTGAGAACCCTCATGAGGTATGTCACACATCTCATTCTGTAGTAATGGCAACTCTCAGTGAGATCTAAGGTTTTTGTGATGTGTTTGCATGTGTAGGTATGCGGTGTGTATTAATCTGGTGCCAGCTTAATGAAACAATTAAAATTTTCCACAGTGATAAAGTTTGATGCGTGTCATTATTAGTTATTTTACACATGTACTTCTTGTGGCATGGGCTCATTTCAAAAACCTCTCTAGTGTAAGTATGTTTATGAACCAATATTTGATTTCTTTCATCAGTAATGCCAAAATAAAGAACTCTTTAGATTCAGTTCTTCATAAATATAATTTCCTGCTTCACAGGCAAAAACGTTTTTGCTGCTTTGCTGTGTACGCAAGTATTGAAATAACTTATACTAAAGGAATAGCCTAGTCCTAGATGATAGAGACTGGCCATGTGGTGCAAAGCCATGCCAAGGCCTGTGATGGCAAGCAGTGCTGAGATTTAATACTTCAGTGGTACTCAGGAGCTACATTAGATGGTTCTCATAGCAATCGGTGGCTTTCTTTTTATCTCCTCAGGCTCAGTAGTGTAAGTACGATTCTCACATCAGGCTTATCAGGAAGCATTAGCTTTGAAATAACTTCAGTAATTTTTTTAGGTTCTCCACTTTGAAATTTCCTATACAACAATTCTATTTCAAAAATGCTTTTGACTCCAATACTTAATAATGCTGTCAAAAAGAACCCTTGAAAAAATCACTACTTTTTGGTAGAAATTATTCTAGGTCAGTCTACAGCCTTGTCAGACACCTTCTGGGTGAACTTACTACATTTTAGTTTTTCCAGCAACTTAAAGCTAAGAGTAAAGTACTGGACAATATTTTAGTTGAAGTTCAGATTCTCTGCCGATCTTCTTTTTGTTTCCTGTTTTTTCTTCCTTGTACTTTTAGTATTCTGCTTCTATTTCTTACTGTTCTAGTAGGACATCCATTCATTGTCAGGTAGATACAATTACCCAGTACAAAAGTGTCAATTTATTCACCACAATGTGTCCTTTATCCCTGCATTTAAATCCAGCAATAAAAGTTTCAGATTTGATTTAAATCTATTTGTTACTCAGAACTTTGCACCAGCATGAGAAAAAGTGACAAAAAAACCTCCATTATAATCTCTTTGTATCTTCCTCAGGTAAATTTTCAGTATCTGATGGGTTTGACATGAATTTGCCTCTTTTTTAATAATTTCTTTTAAGAGCACTCTACAGCCTTTACTGTTTTTTTCATTTTGCATCAAGTGTGTTCACATTGCAACTGGCTTTGTTTATTCATTTTTTTTTTTGAGGAATGTGACAGCAGTAACTTTTCAGTCCTGATAAATCCCTGCTTTACCCAAGATGGAGTTCAGTGGCTCAGACTTAATTGTTAGTTAATCTTACACTTCTGGACACGATATCATATTTTGTGTATAGATAGTATCTTAGGAGGTTTAGTAGGACAAGAAATAAGACAAGAAGTTCAATAATTGTAGTTGTGTATTTTAACCATGCTTTGTGATCACTTCAGCGCCTGCGAATACTGTACACAAAAATCCTTGGTGTCCTGCAAAGCATTCCCAAAGATGCAGCGTATAGGAAATACACCGAGCAGATTGTAAATGAGCGATTTGACTTGGTGAAAAAGGTAAGTACAGTGCTATTTCATTAATGCTGCACATGAAAAAATTTTGTAGGATGAGAAAGTGATTTTTGGAATGCCTGGCTGTTTCTCAGGTGCACATGTAACTTTCAGGTATCAATTCAGGAAAAGTTGAAGTATTGAGGTTTATTTTTGTTATTGACTAAGATATTTCGATGGCACATGGAAAGGAATTGTTAATTTCCTGCTGATGTTTTGTGAAAATTAGAAGCAAACATAGTTTCTTTTGTAGGATTCATAGAAAAGTGGTAATTTTCACACGCTTTCACAGCACGTGTTTGTGCTTTTGCCAGTGTAGTATCTTAGCACAATCCTTGCCTTCAATCTCCTTTTTGTTACATTAAATACTGCAATACTGATAGTATATATTTAAGGTGGTAATTGAAAGCTTGCATATAATTCTATAAAAATCTAAGAACAAGACTTTTTTTCAAGATAAAAACTAAAGCCCTTATCTGCTACTACTTCTTTGGATTCATTAAATAGCTTTCATTTTTTGTATTTATCATTGAGGGTTTGATGATTGCTTTCCACTGACAAATGAGTGCGAGATTTCTTTGATAATGTAAAATGATATAAACCAGCTAATTTGATAGTAGTTCTGAGAAAGACTGGCGTGTGATCTGGTTAAATTATTGTTTTCATGCTTTTTATGGGCTTTCTACTTCTCACTAAAACATTTTATTATATGTATTTTAACACAGGAGACTGATGTGCAAAAACTGCAGGACAAACTGAATAGCGGTCAGATAGAAGAAGTCATTGTGCAGGTAAAGGGGAAATTTGAGATGAACTACAAATGTAGCAGTGTTTTTAGTGCTCCTTCGGCTGAGCTTTTGTTAAGAAAATTGGAACTTTTGTGTATCTTCCTTTGCTGCAAAACAGTCAAACAAAAAAAACCTGAAAACAAATTGTCACATAGTGATGGCGTGACCTTGCTAAAACCTAACAAGTTAACAACAGCTTCTTGCATTATGCTTACAGATATGCATGTATACCTACATTGCTTCCTACGGAATCTAATTCAGTGAAAAGAGCAGAAGAGGATTGAATAATACTGGGGATAATCCAAATGGAGTGAAAAAAAAATATCATGAAGTTGTCATTGGGAATGTCTGGCTAAACAGAATGTCTGGGTTTTGGGGGATGATGCGATTCTTTTCAAAAAACAACCCCCAAAAACATACAGTTCCTTTGATATTTATAGGTGAAATTTATGATAGTCTGTAATCATGATACATAGTGACATCACTGAGGTAGTTAACAGAAATAGAGGTTATTTAATATTTGGGCAATTGTTTAGAATCTAAGACTTTGTGTATGGTGTTTATTAACAGGCTGAAAATGAGCTGTCCCTGGCAAGAAAAATGATGCAATGGAAACCATGGGAGCCTCTAGTTGAAGAACCTCCTTCTGATCAGTGGAGATGGCCAATATAATTTTCAAAATGGTGTAACCTCTTGAAAGTAAAAACAAAAAATATTATTAATCTATTGTTACTTACAGTTGTCTTTAAATTAAAGATAATCACTTCATTAAAATATATTTTGTCCAATTACATTTAGCAATCTAAAGGCTGCTGCCAATTTCTTGCAAAAATGGTTTTAAGAAAATTCTTTCTGGCATTCCTACAACCTTTCGTTTATTTAATTTTCTGTATTATATATTAATAGGGTATTTGTGCCTTATGCTGAGTTATTTCTGTAATCTGTGTTTGCATGCTAAAAATACAGACATTACAGGCCACTTGAAATCAAAATCCAAGTTGTAGAAAAGTAGGATGATTTTGTCCCACTTTTGGTGTGTATTTTTGCTACCCCCTGACAGGGTCTTACCAGCCATGTAGATACTGCGATGAGGGGTGTAATGCTTCCAGAAAAGAACGGGTTTTTAGGTTTCAGCTGAATCCCTGTCCCAGACTGGCTGACCTTGCTGCCCCATAACCAAACACTATTTCTGGCTTGCGAGAGGTACTGGGAAGATTGGAGAGGCGAGGGAGAGAAAGAAGACTGCTACTCAAAGTGATGGCAGCAACAGGTTTCTTGTTGACAGGTAGGTTGCCATACTTGGCATAACACCTGTGGCACAAACTTTAGTACTGGGATCTTACAAAGTCATTGTGAAGACTTGTATTGGTGTATTATAGATTCTGGAGTGTTAAGTATTGCAGTAAATGGGGTGACATCAGGCTGGCTACCAGTCACCATTTGGCTCCCACCAGGCTCCATCTTAGGCCCAGTGCTCTTCAGGATCTTCATTAACAACATAGATGCAGGACAGGAAGGGATACTGAGTTTGCTGGTGACACTACTTTGAGAGGAGCTGTTGGCTCCCTCTGAGGCAGAGAGGCCTTGCAGAGAGACCTCAACAGATTACAGAGATGGGAATCACTGACCATATGAAGTTAAAGAGGTACTAGAAAGCAGTGCTGCAGAAAGGGGCATGGGGGTCCTGGTCAATGCGAAGTTGAACACGAGCAGCAGTGCCCTGGCAGCCAGGAGGGCCGCCCGTGTCCTGGGGGCATCAGGCACAGCATCACCAGCCAGGCAAAGGAGGAGATTGTCCCACTCAGCTCTGCACTGGGGCAGCCTCACCTGCAGTGCTGGGGGCAGTTTGGGGCACCACAAGAATGATAAGAGCTTTTAGAGAGTGTCCAAACGAGGGCAAGAAAGATGGTGAAGGGCCTTGAGGGGTAGCCATATGAGGAGTGCCTGAGGTCAGTTGCCTGTCCAGTCTGGAGGAGAGGAGACTGAGGGGAGACCTCATTGTCATCTTCAACATTGTCACAAGGGGAAGTGGAAGAGCAAGGACTCATCGCTGGTGACCGGTGACTGGACCCAAGGGAACAGCATGAAGCTGTATCATCAGAGGTCTAGGTGTGCTATTATCAACCAGGGGGTGGTTGAGCACTGAGATTAGCTCAGTTGGTTAAAGCATGGGGCTTATCACACCAAGGGTGTGGGTTCAGTCCCAGGATGGGCCAGTCATTTAAGAATTGGACTTGATGGTTCCTTGCAGGTTCCATCCAACTCAGAATATTCTGTGATCTGGGAACCCAGGATATTCTATGATTCTTTTGAAAGCTTTTGTTTAGAGATTTAATCTTATAAATCCCGATATAAAGATCCAAACTAGATCTAAGGGTAATGTGCAGGTTTGCCTTTACTGATGTTTTTTTTCAAGACCATTAGTAATAACATTCCTGCAAGTTTAAAGACAGGAATATAGCTATGTCACAAAAATCTGCAGTTTAATAAGCATTTATATATGCACTACTTACATAACATACTTGGTCATACCTGTTTTTTCATAGTTTTTAGACCTATAAATTTACTTGTGACATCGTTATTATAAGTGATTCATTACAGATTTATATAATATTTTATGCAATGGTATTGAGGGGGTAGGTCAATAGAAAAGAAAAACAGTATTCCCAAGGTATTCAATCCAGAAACTATTTTTACTGCATTCTTTAGCACTGGGGGTTTTCCTCCAACTATTATTACTATAATTACAGGAATTTTTAGGTTTTAAAAATTTTTAAAAAAAGTGAAAAATACTTAGTTTCATTGTTTGGTTTTGAAGGATTTTTCAGTCTTGGCCAAGGCAGAAGCTGGTCTTTTCCTAGGTAAAACCACTAGATGGCATTCCAGAAGAGGACTTTGCTAAAGTTAAACAGTTTTCATATAAGAAATATTAAGGGATTACAGACTTGAATGAGGGCCAATGCTGTCACATGAGTAATGAAAATTAATGGATTTCGGTAATAAGTATTGAGCTGACCTGAGAGGAATCAAAATGAAATAAATTTGAAAAAACAAACCCAAAGTCTAGCATAAATAATAGCGGCATGAAATACTGGTGGTGAGGGGGGGGAAGGAAAGTTGCCAGAATATGGTAGCACCTACTAGCACCTACTGGAATTCTTTCTAGTCTTCCATAGCTGAAGCATTTGCTGAATAACTATTTTCTCCACTTCTAAACATGTATTTGTCATGTGATTCAAAATAGCTCTCCTATAAGCTCATTAATTGTGCTCCAGGGGAGAGGAAGTTCTTTCATGGCCCACTGCTGCTGAAATTTGATAAATGGCTTTTTAAAACTGAGTTTCACAGATAAAGCATACTCTCATCTTCTCCCTTTCACAAATGCACATCTATGTGCCCCATACAGGTTCTAATTTATTCCAAGAGGAATATGCTAGCAAGGTATAATTTGAAGGCTAACTAATGATTTTGCTTGATTTTTCTCTTTTAATTGTTAGAAATACATGATGATGCAAAGAATTTTATAATCTGTTGTAATATGGTAAGGTAAATCACTGCAAGCTTTACAGTTAACAGACTTCAGATCCTTAAAAAACTTTTGAGATCATCTGATTGAAGTCATGTGAGTAAAAAAGTACTTTATCTGCAAGGGTGGGAGCTAGCAGAGACAAGAGCCTGTTACACCAGAAAAACAACTTGCCCATCACCAGAGCAGAACAGGTACTGAGGTTTTTGTCATTCCTAACCTGCCATCTGTGCTGCTTAACCTATCCTAAGTGGCTATGTTCTGAACCTGAAACCAAAAACAATAGGAGATGAGTGAAAGCTGCTTTTTATTATTTTAATATTCAAAGCTTATACGCTATTTCATTAGAAAAAAAAATCATTGCAACTTGAAAATGAGTTTGAATGTTTAATCGACTATATAAAAGTGAAAAAGTGACTCAAATGACAGTATCTTTCTATTGGATTAATGGCGATCCTATTCTGGGAGTTCAAACAAGGTTTTAGAAAAACAGCATTAGCAGTGGTAATGGGAAATTTCTGTCCTTTTGATGGGAAGCAGGCCCAGTTTCCAGTGCTACACAATGTCTGGGAAACATGGTAACAATGATCATGGCATACAATTATTGAGTATCCATTTAAATTCAATGCCTGCTGAAATGCTTTTTTCAGGATTCTCCTGGAATTTCAACACAGAACTGTGTATTTCACATCCGAAAGTTGTGTGACTGTCCCCTCTGTTTTCTTGTAGCATGCTGAAAACATTTGCAGGAGTTGTGTCAGAAATGGCACCTCAAACACCAGGGTATTTAATTTCATATGGTTTTCGTTCTTGTTTACATGTCTTTAATTTCCACTTAACAGCCTCAGTCCTCACACCGGGGCCCCTCCAGGGAGAAGAGCTCTATTAGGTACAATCCATGGCACAGGTAGGCAGTGCCACACAGCTCGGAAGTGACAGTGTGTAGCACGAAGGCTGCCAACACCCACATGCATCACCCCTTCTCGATATCCAACAGTTCTGGGGGTTTAGTACAACTTCTGCTACTACCTACAGCATAAGGATATAGGGCAAAACGGTGTTTTCATACATTACTGCCGCTATGGGCTGCTAAGAGCTCATCATGGCCCTGCTCAAGGTCACAGTGCAGGCACGGCCCCTGTGTGTGTGCCAGCACTGGGGCCGCTCCAGGCCCGGGTTGGTGCAGGTGCTGTGGGCTGGAGGGAACCAGGGGGAACCAGTTGCTCGTTCTTTCGCATCGCTTCCCTTTCCCTTCCTTCCAGGCCCTTCTCGTCCCCGGTACAGTTTCAATCACCGCGGCCCGGCGGCGCTCCCCAGTGCGCACGCTCGTGCTCCCGGGGGCCCGGCCCGGTTGCCGCGGCTACCGCGCCGCCGCCGGGGCGAGCAGCGGCCGGGAGGTGCCGGGAGGTGCCGGGGGGCCGGGAGGGGCCGCGGGGCCGGGGCGGGAGGGTGCGGGGGTCCCAGCCGTGCGTCGAGCGGCGGCCGCACCCCCGGGCCGGAGCGCTCCGTGCCAGGCGCCGCCCGAGCGGTTTGGCGTCCCCGGGCCCCCGCCGGGGGTTGCGTCCCGTGTCGTGCGGGTTTCGAGTTTTACGTTGAGGGATGTGGGCTTAGGACTCTTCCAGCCCGTGTAATTTCGGTGACAACTCGCAAATCCGTAAAGGTGTGCTTTCTCGGGGTAATGACAGAAAACGAGAGGTAAAAAGAACTGTGCCGGCTACCTGCCTTGGAGTATTACATGTGGTAAACGCCAGCCAAAAGTGCTTTCTATTTGATGGAAGCGAAGATCTCATGCTGTTCTCAATAGGTCTTTGGGAATAGATAACAGGAAAAGCTTTTCAGGACAGTAAATTACCCATAATTTTGGTAGTAGAAATGTGCCAGCATGCAATTTATAATAGATCCTGTGATTATTCTTGCAGAAAGGTTAAATGCATGCAGCCAAAGCTTTAAGAAATGGAAGATGCATCAGATGGCTTTGAAGTTGTCACATCAGATGGGCCAGATGCAGAACAATCACCTGCATCCTCACAAGGAAAAGCAGTCGATGAGTCTGGGGACCCAGCAGAGAAACCTCTGCTTCCAGAATCTCCAGGCACTGCACAGTCAGAGGGTGGTTGGGACCAGCAGTCTCCTTCTCAAAATTCAGAGAATACAGCAAATGGGATAGAGACAGGTAAAGAAGTTGTTAAAATGTTGGGCATTAATGGTTTAAAGAGGTATTTGTTTCTTCAGTTTGGTTATAGCTTTTTGCACCCCCACACACCCTCATTCTGTTCATGCTTGCTGGGATTTGGTCCTGCAGTGACTTTTAAAATTCTCATATGAAACATACTCCAAAGGTAAGAAATGTATTCTTTATCTCAAACTGTAGTAGTCAGTTCTAGATGGCATTTTATAGAATGATCTTTATTTCCAGAAATGTGTGTGAGTAGGTATGCATATTTTGTGTGTGCATTTAAATTAACAGTTTAGCCGATATTATAGAAATCACCTTACTATTTTACTTAGATTCCCCTGTAACTTACCTGCCCCACTCTTCTTTATCCCTGTCTTTCTCCTGCAGTCCCTCAAATCCTCCATCATTTCCTGCACCTGTTCTTTAGTGGTCTGGGTGTCTTCAGTCACTTCCTCTTCCCAATACAGGACCCCATTTTCTTAGTTCTTCAGACCAGAAGGGAGTGTATCATGTTCAGCACTTGAGCACAGTGAATCGCAATTCCTAGTATGGACTTGCTGACTACTTTCCTCTTGGCTGGGTTGCATTCATCTGCTCTCATTCTGATTAGCTGGCTAGGAATTTCTTTATGTGTTGACACTATTACATTAGATATTGCCTTTAAAATTGTATGATAATACTATCCCAGCTTTCAAATAGACTGTCTTTCCAGCTGAAAAAACTATGATTATGCTGTGTGGCAGTGTTATAATAAAATTATCCTGGGGTAAACTTGAAAGGGTTATTTGTTTGTTTTGATAAGCTTCTCAGGAGTGAATTTTAGTTTTATTTTTAGCAGACATGATTGAGGATAGTGAAGCACTTAGGAAGACTGAACCTAATTTTGATGAAACTCTCCAGTCTGACAATCAGGAACATTTTCCCGGAGAAGTCATTCAACAGGATTATTGCATGCCTGATGTCATAACTGTCAGAGTACAAACAGAGAATACAGCAAATGGGACAGAGACAGGTAAAGAAGTTGTTAAAATGCTGGGCATTAATGGTTTAAATTTACCAGTAAATGCTGGTTTTGCACGTTTATCGATACATATATAATTATGGTCTAATCTAGATGTGTTACTGAAATAAACAATATTCATATTTTGGAACTTCCATTATAACAGGTTCGGATTCATTTCAAGAGGTAGTTGTAAAAATTCAAAGACCTACCTATAATAAACCTTTTCTGGGTGGATTTAGGAACGTGTCAACAGGAGTGGAATTTCATAATGCAGGATCACAAACAAAACCCAAAAAACGACCTGACAAGGGAATTCAGTTATTTTGTAAGGGAACACAGGTAAAGGCTTTGTAGTGTCTTTTTAGAATATCATTTTTGCCAAATGAAATAGAATGCTGACACTATTTCTGATAGGAAAGAGGAAGTGAATCTGAGATAAATGTGCAAATGAAAGTATTTAGTGGATAAATATCATTAGTCTTGTGATTCTTACTGCAAATAGCTAATTTTGCCACTTACTGTATTGAGGAAAAAAAATCTCTGTGTATTTTCTTCTCATCTGACATGCATTTTTTCCCCAGACAGTTGTGGGAGAAAATAAGCAACAACAAACAAGAAATACAACATCGACACAGATGACTAAAATTGGCCTTTATGTATCAAACATGACTGACAAACTAATAACTCCTGGAAAGTACTTAACGGCAGATGAGTACCATAAACGTAGACTTGAAGCAGTAAGTCCTCATCTGTTTGAAACTATCTGTAAAATAACATATTGTGAAGGTTATCTGAATATTCAGTGAGTGGTCAGAGTGTTCAAAGACTGAATTTAAAAGTGAACTGTAAAATGTCTTCTTATGCTCATCTTTTGTCATCTTTCAGATACAGGGGAAGTGTGTGTCTGCTGTGTGGTTTTAGTGACATTCGATACCTTGCAATCTCTTAAATATAAAGAATTCTGAATTTATTGTTTTCTGTCTCACAGTGACAGTTAAGTTTCCATGTAGGGCATTAAGGATTAAAAGAGGATTAAGGATTAAAATAGGCTTGTTCCAACAACATTCTCGTGATCTCTTTGGAAGAATCTAAGCTACATGTTTAACGTATGGCCTGAAGTAGGTGGAGTATTGGGTTAGGATTGAGGAGATCTGCATTCAGCTTTTGAATTTTGTGTTGTCCATTTGGCTGGGTTTTTAATCAGACTTAGGAGGTTACCTTGGGCAAACTGATCTGTTTTGGATTCTGTTCAATCTCCCTGCTTTGACACTAAGGCAGAAATGGGCTGTTCAAACACAAGCAGTGGGTCCGTGGGGTTTTCTGGTACACTGAGTTGCCTCATGAAGGCAATTCAAATTACAGATTCTGCATATTCATTGTGCAGAGGATGTCATTTAGGTGTTCCACACTGCTTTTTGGAAACCATGTATTCCGCGACTGCACATCTAACTCAAGTATGCCCTAATTTGAGTTAGGTGAGGCACTGCTTTGTAAATGCTGTAGTTATTAATTGGATTGCTGAAAATAGACAGTCTGAATCCAACTGAATGGAGAAACAGTTGATTTCCCAAGTGTCTAAGTAGAATAATTGTATTGGTAGCTATATTGACATGGTTGGCAAGATCTTTGAAATTTTCTGGGTAAAAGTTTTCTTGTAAGAACTTCTTAAATCAGTCAGCTTTAGGTGACAGCAATGAGCATCTTGTAGAAGTGGAATCCAAGTAGGGAGTAATTTCCTCGGGAATATAAACATGTTTTACTGTGGTCTTTAGTGATGCTAACTGAAATCTGTAGTGTGTCTATAGATAATTTATAATGCACAGTAGAGCGAAGCCAGCTTGGTGTTGGTTCACGTTCATGGATTTGCGCAGTGCGGTATAGGTCCATATTGAAATACTATTTGAAGATAGATTCAAGAGAAGTTTTAGATTAAGATATTACTAGAGACAACGTATTAGTATGATTTTTGCTTGATAGCTTTCGATGCTGAACAATCTTTCGTATCTCATGGTATTGATCTGCCTAAACTGCTTGTAGTGCAAGTGCTAACTCAGCCAGAAAAACGTGAGGCTTGTGCAGTATCCTCCCTTAACATACTGTAGACATTTCCCCAGTCCTCAATAGCCACAGCTTGGGAAGGTCGATGATTTAATTTTTTTTTCATCTCTGTATGAACAGCATTAGTCATTTCACTTTCATTATTTGTTCACAAATAAAATGTAGTCGATTTTGTGTCTATTTGTTGATTTTTGTAACTAGAAATTTAAAAGAAATTTTGCAAATGTGTCTACATTCCCACTCTGTAAATTGGTAGTAAGATAAGGAAAAGAATAAAAACAGTACAAGGCAAAAGACATTTTTAAGGGGAGATTTGAAAAAGAAAAATAGATATTTAAATGTAGTTTATATTTTGATTTGATTATTTGAACCTATTTTATCCACCACACTCACTGGTTAAATTCCTGCAGTTACCTAACTGAGTAATCGTACTAGTGCTTAAACTAATAGTACATGACTGATTCTGTAACATTTAAATTAGTTTCAGTACAAGAAAAACCTTAGAAAATGTAGTCAGGGAGCTGGAGAAAAGAATGATTAAGAAAAAAATACTATGCTACAAAATACTATGTTGTTTTGTTTTAAATTCACAATTCTTTGGTATTTTATCACATATAGGTAATAGTATTACAGAAATATTTCCGTCGTTGGCATGCTATAAATTTAGCGCAAAATCTGAAGGAGCAAAAGAGGTTAAGGCTGGCATTGGAGGCACAAGAAGAATTACGGAAAAAAAGGGAGAAAGAAGATAAATTGAGGAGGGAGTATGAGAAAAAACTGAACCCTAAAACAAAAGAAGACTTTGAGCTACTGTACCATGACTTGGAATGTAAGTTTTCTTAAAGAGATACCCTTAAAACAACAAAATAGTACAGTTTGTGTAGAACAAACTTAGGGTGTTTACGTGTTTTTACACATACTTCCAAGATTTTTTTCCACTTTACAGTGGAATTTGTTTCATTTTAAAATAATACCTCATGTATTCTAGAAACAGAAAGAAGGCCTTGATGCTCTGTAAGCACTGTTCAGCAATAATTAAACATCCCTGTGTTATCAACATCCAGTGCCTTAGAAGCTGCTACAACTCAAAATTAACTCGATTGCAGCCAAAACCAATCCACCTATTTTGGAAATAACTGGCTTGTAGGAAAGTCCTATTTGGCAATTTTATTAACATTTTTTTTTTGTCTAAAGTTAAGGCCAGCTAGAAGAACAAAATGCAGTTTTTTTAGATCAGAGTTACTTTTATCTTTCACTCTACATTTCAGATGCTGAAAACAATTCTGTGAAGAAAGTAGTATTAAGATCCATAATTCATCATTTGCTATAGACTTTTTTTATAATGGATTAAATTTTTTAGAGAATTTTACAACATATGACAGAAGTTATTCCTTTGGTCTTAGTTGTCCTCTACTGATGCTTTTTCTCTTTTGTAGTTCATTCCATGTTTCACAAAACTCTGTTGTCAAAATTTTAAAAATCTCTTAGGAGTTCTGCAGGACGTTTTGAAAGTCATACATTTCCTGTTCTTGGAGTAGATGATGTCTAATACAGGCAAGCACGTCTAAACTTTTCCAGGAAAATAATGGGAATATTGCAGATAATTGACATAAAACCTTACAAGAATCTAATGGTGCAAATTGAACAAAAAACTTAGAGTATGTCCTTTTGGAAAAACAGAAACAGTCAAAAGCTGTGTGCTTGTACCAACATATAATGAAACAGCAAGACAAATTTTGGGTTTTTACAATGTCTCTTTTGAAGCCAGAGGTTTGTACTGCGACTTGTAACGACTTCTATGTTATCTAGGCTACAGTGCTTTATGGTCTAGCTCTTTGACAGTTTGGACATTGTTGTCCCTGTAGCAGAACTGACCTAATGGATTACCTACTTCATGGCAAAGCCACCTGCCCTACCTTAAACCATCTCTACTCTTTCTTCAGTGGTAAACTGAGCGTAAATTTGGTGGCATGTGTTATTCATAGAGCTTAGGATCACGATTCAAGAATTCCCAGGTTATACACTAATCCTTCAATGCTGTCATACTTTGTGTGGCATTGAACAAATTGCTTTGTCTGAATTAATAAATGATTTATAAATATCACTGTTCGTGACAAATGTAAAAATTATTGCTTGTCTTGAGCTTTGCAGTTGTGGGAACGGTATTTTAATGAGATTTGGGGTTTGTTTGGGGTTGTCTACCCCCTCTCTTTTTCTTTGTAGACAGTTTGCTTTTCACTTCCCAAGTCAAGCCCTTTTAAAGGTATATCTCACTAACTAATCAAAAGCCAAGGTACTCAAATAGTACTTTTTTCCATGCCATTTATGAGAAGTTTTACTATTTGGTGTCTGATTTTCTGCAATATTTTCTTCAAGAAGGTGCTTCCAGACTAGTGTGCTAACAGATGTATGATCCACTTTTTTTTTTTTTTTTTTTCTATAT
>VYZR01102587.1:8828-23069 GCA_013400675.1 Oxylabes madagascariensis
GGCTACCAGCATGCTCTGGGTTAGGAGTTCCAAGCTAGGATAATAAAAAGCATTTCATTGTTCACTGTTACTGAACTCTTCACGCGTTGGATTATAAACCATGACCATTACTGCAGTGGCAAATATAGCAAATATCAGAGGGCACCTCTCAGTGTCACTCCTTGGTATGATGCAGATAGTGCTTCCAAAAAAGTCTGAAGTGCAGCCCAGTGCAACAGTAGTCCAGTAGTCACTGTCTTTCTTACAAGGATGAAGCATAATTGCCTTAATTACCTCTAGTTTGTCATATCAAAGCCCTTACTAATCTTTGCAGATAAATTAGGAAGATCGGAGAATTCATGCTGGAAAATATTCTGTCCTTGCCTAGGAGGAACAGTTCCACAATGACATAAAAGGCTTGCTAACAAAAAAAACCCCTCAGTCAGAATATTCAAACTGGCCTAGTACATTTGACTGCTTTTATAGATACCCTGAAGCATCCCTAAGGTCAAGAGTAAAGAGCTTAGTTCTGAAAAGGTCTGAGTACTTTGTCCCCGTACTTCAAATGTATTTCTGTACCTCAGCACTACTGTGGGTATGTGAGTAAGTTCACTGAAATGACTATGAATGGAAGTTTGATTGGATCACTTAAAATATGTCTGGCATCAATCTTAAACTAGTCATGAAATCTTGGCATCCATTCAGGTGGAGAAAAAAAAGAGTAGGATTGTGTTTTTCTTTTCAAAATACATAATGTAAAAATGTATTAAACAACCTATGCATCTGTGGAGAGTAACACCACAGAGAAATTTTTAAAAAGAGACTGAGGAACATGAAGATACAGAAAGGTAGTACTAGCGAAAGACAAACTAGCAAAACTCTCTTTTTTGCACTCACAAACCACTGTGCTGAGTTGAACAGCATTTCTGTTAGCTGCACTGGCATCTTTAAAGTAGAGATGCATTTTAGAATCCATAGCCCAAACTTGTATCAGGTCGTATTAGAGAAAGATGAATATTGCATTGGAGCCCATCAAGATGCATCAGTATAAATTTAGATAAATGAGATTTAGAATGCAGAAGATGGAATCTGAGGATTTTGTCCATCAGATTGTAATGTACTACCAACTGCAAAATGGGATACTGCTCTATTATTGTATCCACAGATCAATTTTTAAAGATTAGATCTTAGGATCATTGCATAGCATTCTTTCAATCTGCTTCTGTAGGATTTATTAAAAAACCCTCAATTTATGATAGACTGCTAATTTCTTAAACTATTCTGAGAAGAACATTAACATTCCCAGCCAATATTGTTTCTAGGTTACAGCTAGGTAACCTAGGTTTCTAGGTTTAAAGGCTTTTTGTTACAGTTTTGTTTCCCCTCTCTTCAGGTAATTCCTGCTGTTCAATTATGTGTGACAAGCATTGGCTTGCTAATACTGACTCCTTTTTTATTACATACTACTTACACTTGCAATGCACATATAAATGTTTATATTTACACACATCCAGTCACCTTTTCGTTATCGACAGATGATTCTTTCAAAGTTGCTTTGTGGTCTCAGAGTGAAATTTTGACTCCATTGACGTGAAGCACGGATATTGATAGAAATGGGATGTTATGCTCTGACCTTCCAAACTACACAAATTGTATGGATTTAGAAGCAGTGACTTTCTGAAAAATTTGGGAAACACACATCTCATGAAATTTCTGGAAAATGTCTATGAGATGAAAACTCTTCTGCCTGCAAAGACCATATTTCAAGGGCTGGAAACACATGATTTTCTTATAAAATTCACTTTTAGAAGAATGTACCTCACTGGAAAATATGCGTGAAGTATTTCTGATTTGCTGCATCATTAATTAAATTATATATTTCATTGAGATGCCTCTCATAGAACTCTTATGAACTCCTCCAGCCATGTTAGCATTTCTGTGGCCTGGTTAGGACTGTTCCCAGGCAAATACTACTGCCAGAGTATCATGCAAGATAAAGGTCATACATAAAACTCTACTCAATATAGAAGAGTTGCCAATCTGCTGGAATTTCCAAACAGGCACATACAGACCTTATAAAAGCAAACAGTACAGGTCAAACTCTTGTACTTGGATTATTTCAAGTCAGACTGTGCCAGTGTATATTAAAGTAGACAGCCCAGCTCAGATTTGGATTTCAGTGTGAGTGTCATACAAGCAAAGCCCTATGGGATTCAAGAGGAGAGTCATATTCCTGCAGTTTATCTATTTAGTTTTTCAGATCTGGAAGAGGTGTCTGAAATATACACTTTATTTTTGTTGTATCAGATTTGTATGTGATAAATTATATATATATATATATTNCACAACAGAAGGATGATGGGATTTTGTAAGGAAGATCCTAAAGTCTAAACTCCAGACTGCTGAGTTACACACCTTCTGAACTGGAAAAAAGCAGTAAAAGTCTGTCTAATACTTGTCTAGAGGTACTACATAAATAAAAGTGTTAATGTAGCTAAAAAACTCATTGTGTATAAAAACAGCAAAATCAACCCAATATGCTTCTCATTTTCCTTTGGCAGATCTTCCAATAAGATCTGGCTGTCAAGAGGGGTTTCCATTCATTCCTACAATGTTTTCCATAGTATGCCGTCTCAGTGGAGGCATATGACAATTTGGCTTTTTGGCTATGGCGTGCCACCATGGCATCCCTCAGTCAAAAGCACTGAGTGACATGCTTTTCTTGCACTGCCTGGCATACAATGTGCAATATGTCAAAAAACACTGCTGCCCCCTCCATATGGTGTATTATCACATTCCTTTCTGTTGTATTGTTTTCTTCTACAAGCTATTAAATATAGTAGAATATATTTTATATTTAGATTGGCCACAGGCACTGAGTAAATGCTTTTGCTTGTTTAAAAGTATGCTCAATATGGGCTCACTGTGCTCCAGCAAAGCCCTTTGCATGAAATCACCCATGAGAAATATCCCTGAGCATGGTGAAACTTGGAAAACCTTAGCTTTGAGCAGAGACATTCTTGAATTACATGCTGCTGGCATATTTACCTCTATGCGTCCCCTCACAGTCAGCCATTCCTAGCTGTCATGCTGGCTTCTGGAGACAGCTGGAAATTGGCATGCTGAGGTGAAGCAGTATTTTTGTTGTTCTAGTTATTTCAGGGTGTTGGCCAGAGCTCAAAACTGCTGCCAGTCACTTTTCCATGCATCATTCTCCCGTACGTGTTTTGTGTGCTCTGGGTAAAGCCATGGCTCTGAGCCATTTTCCAGAGTCTGCTCATTCCTGCTTTCCATTCTCAAAAAAGAAAGCCTCTAAGGCTTCAGGTAAGTATTTTTGTAAGTGAGATGAGCATGATTATGGTTTGTGCTTGTTTAGCAGAAGCAGATGCAGCATCAGAACTGCATATCCAACAGATGGTGTTCCACAGGTTATACATGTTATTTGTACTGGAGCCTCTGTTTCAATCTTTCATTCAGGTAACAAATGTACAAACCCCTCTTTTGGATGAAAAACATCTTATGTGTTGGGTATCTAACAGAACCACCATTTTTAAATTTATTTTGATAATCTTTTGAATAAACTGTTATCATCAGGTGGCCAACTGTGATTCTGCGACTGGGTGCCAGTTTTGGGCAAGACCATGTCTGCAATTACCATGTCTGCAATCCTGAACTTTTTCATGAATGGTATAGATTGATCTTGTTATGCTCTTGCCTTTGCTATTTCAGATGGCTGATGGCTTTTACATGTCCAAGGTTTACAAAATCAAAGGAAATCACTGCAATAAAGTTGTGAATGCATTAGGCAACTACAAGCCTCTTAAATGTTTGAACCTGTGACCTTTTCTTAATTAAAATGGCATTTCTGTGACAGAAGTGTTTATTTCCTAGAAAAAGCAATTTTTTACAAGTTAGATGATAATGAACTTCTGAGACAATATCAAAAGAAAAGAATAAAGATAGATCCTAAGGAATGCAAAATAATATTCTGATTATCTCTTGAGGTAGGTAAATGTTACTACATATGCTTTTTGCTCCACTTTTGAAGAGGAAAGCAACAGGAAAAGAAAGCAGTCAGTGAGACCCTGTGGGATGACTCAGCATCTGGGGCTGACTCCAAGTACCTATATTTGTCACTTGTAAGTTACTGCCTGGAAGGCACAACGTGCAGAAGCTGGCAAAAAGATGCTCCTCTGGGTGCAACAGGACCAGCTCACTGGAAAGCTAAAATAAGAAGACTTTCAATGTTGGCTGGGGCTCTTTAATAAAGATTGCAAAAATTCTCACATAGAGCAATGAATTTAAATACTACGGGAAGATCTGACTTGCATCTTTTTCTGTGTAATACAAATCATGCTCCTCACCTCCACAAAGGGCTCCAATAAGCATTCTTTGTGTGTATGAAGTTGATTAAAAGTCTCTCTGAGACTTCCATGAACAAGGCCACTAAAGCTGTCTGCTTATACAGACAGAAAACCAATTAGAATTTCATGAGCTCACAAGTGTTTCTCTTTAGACAGATAAAGTAGAAACCAATTCAAAAGGATTAATGTCTAAGCTTTCTGAATTAAAATTGCAACAGGTGTCAATTTTACATGCCTGTCCTTCCAACAGATGTGACATTATCCATTTGGTTGATGACAGAGTAAAAAAAAAAGTTTTTACTTTTGTCCCAGAGTTCTCTTTTGAAAGCAAAAAGATGTATTTTCTCATACCATTGTACCCAAGTCACATCCTAGTACTTTCTTAATTGAATTCTGCCTAAAGAAAATATGAGGAACTACATGTTTTGAAGGATACTTTGATGATGAACACATCTCTGTTCCTTTAAAGATAGTAAAAGGATGTCTCTTACAATATTGTGTAAGTTGCTAAGGTTTATTGAGTTTCAATTTGATGTATCTTCTCTATGTAAAAATACTAGCTACATAACTACAGAAATTTTCTCAGATGCAGATTCCTAAGTGAGACATCTTGTCCTACCTTTGTCTCAAAGGATTCAGGATGTCTACTTACGATTATACTCACAGCAAGAATAATTTACTGAGCAAGTTTAATAAAGTAATTTTAATTATGCTAAACAAAGTCCATAATTAGGTATTTATTAGCCTAGCTACGCAGCACAACTAGAAGCACAACTATCTTCCAGCTGGTTTTGGGACATCAAATAGGACCAAATTAGTCCTAAGCTCTGTATATTGCAACTTCTCAACCTTTTTCCTGCACCTCAGCAACGTAAAGGGTAGAACCTCTCAAAGCTGCAGGTTTATTTCCACGCTGCATTACAGTGCTGATAGGTACAAGGAGCTTTTGAACAAGTTCACTGCACCTGTGTTGGAAATCTCCATGGTTTGTAATGCTTCTTGACTGACTCCCAAATATTTATCTTGGAATAGTATTTTGTTTGAGTTACGTAGTTTGAGGTTTTAGCTCAAGGTAGACAGAGTTTCGGCAGTGTTAGCCTGGACTAACAAAGCAATGGGAGATCGCAGCAAAGCTGGTGTTTGAGAGAAATGCTCTGAGTATTCAAAATAGATGTGCAGACAAAGCCAACTAACGCAACCATACTGTCACCAACTTCCCATCATCTGAAAACCAAATGCTTTCCTGACTAAAATATCCACAGCTGAATTAACTAACATGAGAAATATATTTGATGTAAAGCTCCCTGCATGAAGAACTGACTGGGCAACATCAAACCCAAGCTTGAGCCAATGGTCAGGAATGGCCTCCTTTGGGGTGGCACGGCAGAGTCTCCCTTTGCTCTATGGCTTTGCAGGCTGCGAGACACCCTTTCAGGCAGACGCAGGCCCTTTCTGAGCTGTTGCACGGGAGCATTTGTGAAGGCAGGGAAGCGGGAGCGGGGGAGCCTGCCCGGCCCGGGAGCTCGTCCAGAATCACCGGGTGCGCTTCACGCCCGCGGCGCTGCCCGCGGAGGGACAATCCAGGTCCCTCCGTCCGCCGCCGGCGCCGCTGCAGCCGCTGAGCGCCCCAGGCAGCCTCTCCTCACCCGGGCCGGGGCCCACGGCCCCCGGGGCTGCGGGGCTCTCCCGCCGCCCCTCAGCACCGGCCCGGCCGCGCCATCGCCCCCTCTGTTCCCGGGCCAAGCCGCGCCTGAGGGACGGGGATGGAGGGAGCCGCGGGCTCCCGCCGCCATCCCCCTGCCTCCGCCGGGGGAGAGCTGGGCTGTGCCCCGCGGCCGCCCCCCGCCCTGCCCTGCCCAGCCCTGCCCTGCCCTGCCCAGCCCCGCGGGCAGGGGCCGAAGCCGCGGCCGTGTATAAAAGGCCCGCGGGCCGGGAGGGAGGGCAGCGGAGCGGCGCGGCCGGCGGGACGGGGCGCGGGCGGCGGCGCCATGGCCCAGTCCGTGTGGGGCTACGACAGCGACAACGGTGAGCGGGCCGGGGCACCGGGGCCGGCGGGAGCCCGGCCGAGCAGGGCCGACCTTTCTTTGTCTTTGTCTCTCAGGACCCGAGCGCTGGCACGAAAACTACCCGCTGGCCAAGGGCGACAAGCAGTCGCCAATTGAGATCAACAGCAAGGACGTGCAGCACGATTCCTCTCTCGGCGCCTGGCACGCCAGCTATGACCCCGGGGCTGCGAAAACCATCCTGAACAACGGGCGCACCTGCCGCGTCGTCTTCGACGACACTTTTGATCGATCAGGTCGGTTTGGGTTTTTGGGGGGTTGTTAGGAACCAAGGTTTGCAAAGCGCCGGGTATCAAAAAGCATCATCCTTTAGTATCCAGCCGTGCAGGCCAGCAGAGAAAAGTCACTTGGGAATGTAAAAAAGGTGCTCCGGGGGATGATGCTGGTGGATCTGCAGTGGGACAGAAAGGCTGTTAGCTGCAGGGGAACCCCTGAAATACAGACTCAGCTGGATGGTGGACTTCTCCCTCTGTCACCTCCTTCAACACAGACACCACATCTTCAGGTTTTGTGTAAGGGGCAAGAGTGGTGCCCAGAGGGGCTTAGCATGCTCTGAAGCACTTTTTAAACAAAAAACTTCTATATACATTTCTACTGACGGTGATCTTGATTTCTTCTGCATGGTAATTCTTCAGGTACTTGAGAGCCTGAAAAAGTTATGAAAATAGCACTTATGTAAATAGCATTTTATAGTTTCTGGAAAATGATGAAATGACTGTTATTTAATTGAGGGCAAGCAATCTCATATCTCTAAATTAATTGTTCAAAACTCGATTACAGAGCTCTATCTGTATAGCTCTGGATGCAGATAGGCATCAACTGTCAAAATTAATAAATTCACAATATCATATAATGCAAACACATCTCAAAAGCATGCAGTATTGATTGGTCCTTCATCAAGAAGGAAAGCAATCCAATTAATGGAAAACAGTTACACTGTATTTCTGTGCCTCTGTTTTGATGGCACTTGTATTGAGATTTTGTTCTTTGTATGCGATGTCACTAATGAAATATATCCATAGTACATTGAAAGATCACTCTCCTGCTTGTTTATCATGATGAGTCCCTTGTTTCCTTGGATTTCTTTATTTATCATCACAGCTACTTGTTATTGTTCCATGTCTCTCAGATGGAATCTCAACTATTTAGGACCAGGACTGTCTCCAAGTTATGCATTGTTATGGTCCTTTAGTACTTATTACCACAGTTTCTACACAGTGGTCTCATAAATTGCACTTTTATTACCATAGAAACACAGAATGGTCTGGATTGGAAGCGACCTTAACCATCGCCTAGTTCCAACCTTACCCTCATCACCACCTTCCACGAGACCAGGTTACTAAAGATGCATCCAACCTGGCTGTGAACATTTCCAGGGATGGAGCATCCACAGCTTCTTCAGGCAACCTGTTCCAGTGCCTCACCAACCTCATAGTAAAAATTTTTTTCCTAATATCCAATGCAACCATACTCCCTTTCAGTCTGAAGACATCCTTCCTTGCCCTATCACTACCTGCCCTTATAAGAAGTCGCATTTATAAGCCAGAATGCTCTTCCAAAAGCTCTGCATAAAATGCATGCCATGACTGAAAGCATGGGAAGGAAATCGGTAATGGGTAATGAACATTTTCACATGGTGGTTCTGTTCTGTCTTCTTTACAGCTTCCTAAAGGCTGAAATGTTTTAGGCTGCTCAAGAAGTTGTCTGCCCAAGGAACAGTATTGGAGGAAGATCCCAATTTGTCCAAACCAGCAGCCCTTGGTGCAGCGCTTCCTCTAAATCATCTTCCCTCCATTTCCTCCCTCTCCTCTCCTGACCACCTCTGTTGTTTCTTTGGGCATGCAGTGTGTACATTCATTCCTGGCTGCCCTTACTTTTTGCAGGTTGCTGGACAGTAATTTAGGACTCAAATGTTTCATAGGCAAATGTCTGATCAGAATCAAGTACAATGCTTGACAGTTCTGAAAGACCATGAGGAAGAATTTTGTTGACTTTTTCTTACCTTCATTTGTTGGCTTCTGCAGTGCTAAGAGATGAGGATAAGTGGTAGTCACTGATTCCATTTTAAATAGAAAAAGAAATATAGTTGAAGATAATTTTTTTTTTTTTTTACAATTACATGGAAAATCTTGAATGTTAAAAAGATTTGGTTTTATGCTAGAGAGATTTGTATACTGTTATGAAGTGCTGTTTTCAAGTGCTTCACTGTATTTTAGCTCTGGAAAGGGCCACCTAGAAGAAATGAGTGGTAAATGAGTTTCCAAGTCTGACACTGATTCAGCTTGTAAAGGTAGGTTGATCACATAAATTCATCTGTTGCCTCTCATTGATTCCAGTGTGCAATGGCAACCAAATACTTTTGAGGAGTTGGGCCTTAGATTCTATGCCTTTTTTGTCCTATATTTGAAAGTGAAATAATAATAATTACAATATTAAAAATATTTTTCCATTGAAGGCTTCTACAGAAGGTTTACTCAATATTACTCAATACTATACTGAGTTATGATTATTTATGTATGCACAAAGTAAGAGGAACTACATGCTTAAGTCTCAACAGTGCTTTTTTTCTGGCCCTCCCCTTGATGGTTGTGACACCGACCAACTAAAAAGAGAAACTGCAAAGTTAAACCTCTTGCTCTGTGTAGGTATTCCAACTTGTAGAATACTAAGAATTCATTTGAGACCATTGGGCAAAAGAGAATTTCAATGTTAACTTTGAACTTCAAAGCTATTGGTAGAAGTTCAAACTTGAATGCTATTTAAACAAGGCCTTCTGGCACTGCAGTTGTGAATTACATTATCAGCTTTCTGTGTAAGGAAACACGACTCATTCCAACCTTAGGTAATGAATGAAAAATACATTTGAGAGCTTATCCTCTTAGCAGTCCCTACTCAAAAGAATCTCCAGGCTGAAAGAGCAGGTGTGATGTTTTGAAAGTCAGAGTTGATGTCAACTGTCAGACTGATGCATGGTCAGCATTATTTGGCTAAGCACAGCAGAAGTAACAGCTTCTTAATTTCTCTTGGTGGTTCAAGAACAATTTTCTAACTCACTTGACCTAAACTTTATTGTCTTCCCTCACTTCTAAGAAATAGATTTTTTAAAATATATATATATATATTTAGAAGTAGCTAACTATCTGTAACCATTGTTTAGTTATCTGACCTGTAAAAGGTATGCCAATCATGGACTGGAGGTGCTTTCGGAAGCACCTTTGGGTTAATTTAACAGCCCTAACACCAATCTTTTTAAGAAAGACCCTTTCTTGACAGGAATCACCGGTGAACACACCCCTTCTCTCTCCATACCAGGAACTGTAGTGTGTCCACTTGCCAGGAGAAAAGAGGCTTGTTGGGCAGCTGGGATTTGATTCTGTGCTTGACTCACAGCAGCTTCCACAGTTTTACCATCAAGCAGAACTCCTGACAACAGCATTTAGCCCCAGCCACGTAAACTGGCGAGCGTTGTGGCGCCTTGTGAGGGGCTGGCTGTAGGAGGGGAGCTGCGGGGCGTCCCCGCGGGTGCAGGCGGGTGCGGGGTGGCGGCGGGGCTGGTGCCGTGTCAGTGCTCAGAGGGGGTGACCCCAGCTGATGACGGTGCTGGTGCCGTGTCCCCGCGGTGCTGAGGGGGTGATGGCAGCTGATCGCGGTACGCCGGCTGATCACCGTGCCGGTGCCGTGTCCCCGCGGTGCTCAGAGGGGGCGATGGCGGCTGATGACGGTGCCGGTGCCGTGTCCCCGCAGTGCTCCGAGGGGGCCCGCTCACCGGCGCCTACCGCCTGCGCCAGCTGCACCTGCACTGGGGCTCCTCCGACGACCACGGCTCCGAGCATGTCATCGACGGCGTGAAGTACGCGGCAGAGGTGGGACGGATTTTTGACAGCAGCGTTCACTGCTGGCTGGAATTTCACTCATTTTGCATCTGAACGCATTAACCATTCTCCCAATAGCTATTGGTTTTTCTCCTCCCGTGAAACTTGTGAAAGCTGCTTAGCATGCAGTGGGATAAGTTGCGTCTGCCAACAAATGTATCCCTGCAAGCATCTACTAACACGGATTTCTTTCCTTCATGCCAAAGTTTTTGCTGGTATCGTAGAATGTTTTAAAAATATTTGTGCAAAGCAATCTGTTAGTTCCAAATAGGAAGATCTGATTTTTTTTTGGCTTTTAGTAATTTCTGGTATAGTTTGAGTTACCAAGCTAGTTTCAGAAAGAATAGAAAAACTCATTAAAAGCACATTTGATAAGCTGACACTCAAAATTAGTTCCATCTTAAAACTGATTCAGAGTATATTTTAGTTCCTGGACATCTCTGCTTTAAAATAGCTGGGTTTATTTTCAGGAACCACAGAAAACATAATGTTTGGTTTTTGTTTGTTTGTTTTTTTTATGTAAACCACTGCAGGGCTGTTGTCCTAGTTTGTTAAAATTCATGAATGCTTTAGGCCCTGAAGACTTCTTCAGATCCTAAATGTAAGTGAATTAACTATTGATGCTAGAGAATTGCTAGCAAAGGCTGCCTCCTTCCTCCACCTTATTTGAGAATAGGCTCAAAACACATACCTATGCCCACAAAAATCCTGCAGTTGTGTTTCCCTGCCTTCCACCTATACTCTCAAGGCCCAGAGCTTGGAAAAGCTTTGCCCACCTCTCACAGGACAAAACTGAGGCAGACATTTTCAGGGTCAATGTGCACAAACATTGCAGAGATGACTGCTGGTGATGGCTTAGGAATTTTTTCCTGTTCCTTAACTGCAGCCAATCTTTGCTAGTGTTCTGCTTTCTGTGGCCAACTAAAGAGAAAAAAAATCTGCTTCCTCAAACTATTTTCTTGGCCAGTTAAAGCACAGACTTTTTATGTTACTTTTGTTAGCAGTACTTCTGTATTTATTGACAGGAGAAGAAAGCCTGGAATATATGTACTTTAGCTGCATTGCAACCAAAGATATATGGTTGCTCCAATTTTATCCTTAGCATTAAAATCCTTATCCTAAAGAGAAAAGAGAACAATAGATTCATTTATATTCAGGACATTTTTTTTTTGTTATTTTAAATAAAGTGAAAAAAAAAAAGACTTTCCCCCCCGCCCCGTATGACTGTGTTCCAGATGCACCTTAATCTGAGATTGCACACTGCTGGTTGCAGCATTTGTAGCCATATGCATGAACTAGAGATTTTCTGGACAGAGATGCAAAAATTTGAAATTTATCCTGAAAATACAGCATTATTGAAAGTAGATATGAGAAAGAAATGTCAGATTTTATCTCCACTCTCCCTTCCAGTACGTGCCGAAAGTAGTAAGAGATACAAAACAGTAATGTATGCACTACGTACAACTCAGTGTAAATCCTTGAGCTGACATCTGCATAACCTGAAGATCTAAAAATGCACTTGAGATGAAGTGCATGTCAGTAGATGTTTTATGCACTGCATGTGTGCGTGTCATGTGCTTGGATTAAACTATTTATTGTTGCATTGTCTGATGTTGTGTGGTAAACTCCATTTTATTTGTCCTATGCTTCAATTAAATGCAGAGCAATGTTTTATGGAAAGCATGAGCATATAAAAGCACGAGGACAGCAGTAATACTTACTTGGGTTTTCTTTTTCATGTCCATTCCTTTATTTACTGTGTACCAGAATCTTTTCTTAATTTAAAGTGAAGATTGTGCTTTTGACAATTTCTTGTATCTATAACTGAGGTTTAATTGATTTTTAGTTACATATGGTGCACTGGAATCCAAAACACGGTAATTTTGCTGGAGCTTTAAAACAACCTGATGGCGTAGCTGTTGTGGGCATTTTTCTGAAAGTAAGTGGCAAATATTCAGTCTTTATAATTTTCTGTGTTTTTCCTCTTTCTCTAGTGCCAGAGGAAAAGTTACCATTGTTTTTTCCTGCACTGCAGCCCTTTCCTGTGGTGTGCGCGGGGTGCGGAGGAGGGTCTGCATAGGCTGAGTGTTTCCTCTCGTCTTTTGTCTGCTCGCAGGTGTTGTACCTGCCTGTCAGCAAGGTTATGTTGTCTGATTCCCTTCTCTGGCCTCTTGTTGATTCCCACACAAGCTGGGAACCAAAATGAGTTCAATAAACCTACTCCAAAAAGAAAGAATTGATGGTAAAATAAGATCACTCAACATTGTAACCTTGAAATACAGAAACTTTTAAACAAAATAGTGCTGTACCAGTGTTTTCAGATAGATTTTTTATAAACTCAACAGAAAGAAAGTAATCCTTGTATCAAATCTGTATGTGGTCTAGGACACTGAGAAATGCTAATAGGCACACAGCCAAAAAGTGATAAATTACAGAAACTTCAGTCCTTTTAGCTGCAGGTGGGCATTTCAGCTTGAACACACCATCAGGGAATAGGTGTCCTTTTATTGTTTTTTCACTAGTAAGTGGCATTTGTATAAGCAAGAGCAAGTGGATGTAATTAATTTTGCTACAGTGTCCCTGGACATACTAGACACAGTTTCATTTTAATTCTATTACACTGTGAGCCAGCCTGACCTTTTCTCTTGTGGTTAGTCTAAATTGAAGGTCAGCACCTGTCCAGATTCTCCCCTGTGACTATGTCCTTCAATTATTATTCCTTTGTCACTCCTTTTGGTTTATTTTAGGCTAAAGTTTTATGTTGTAAAACACAACTTACAAAGCACACCACTATATTCCTGTTAACCATGCTAAGGTTAGCTAAAAGGTCTAGAAAAGTAAGTAGTATCATTGTCTTCTCTGGCTCTCTTTCCCTGTTTCCTTCTTGCTCTTTGGTGAAGGAGCAGTTGTTTTTCTCTGAATTTGTCATGTTCCATTATTGGGTTTTGGGATACTACTAGAACAGGATTGAATTATCTTCTGAGGAATTGAAGTTAATCTATTTTGGAACAAGACATAGCAGTAACAGTACATCCTACGCATACTGCCTTTACTCTTCTGGGATGTCAAAGATTTTGGAAGTGCTAAATGTCATGAAGCAATAAGGTGACCCCATAGTTTGTGGTCATCTAGACATTAATTTGTCACATGTCTTACATCAAGTCTGATCTGACTGTGTATGTGCTGCAGAATGAAGTGTCTGCAGGAACCACAGCCCTTCAGGCCATCAAGACTTTGCCAAGTGCTCAGACGTCTCACAGTGGCTGTGGGTTGCGTTTGAAGCAGGAGCCAAGGGTTAAGCCCTGGGTAGTCACATTGAGTGTGCAGTCCATTCCTCAGACAGGCGTGATGCCTTGTAGGGTCCTTCAACACAAGTTCAAATTGCAAAGCCAGCCACTGGAGTCTGCTATTTTGGATGTTCTTTGAACACACATAATTTTCTCTCAGTCTCTGCTGGATTCTCTGAGACTGCTATTGCCTAATGTGACAGATGGGAAGTGCTGAATTTCTTTCAAATACTGTGGAATATGATGAAAAAGATACAGTATTTGTGCTTTGCGTTATAGGTTGGAAACACTCCCAAACCAGAGATGAAGAGAATTCTTGAAGAAATTGAAAACATTAAGACCAAGGTATCAAAACAATTTTTTGTGATATAATGTAGCTGGAAGACCACGGAAGCAGGAATTAGTAGTTCAGATTCATATTTTGGCATCACTTTGATGCCAAACAGTAGCACAAGAGATGATATATTGGACTGTGGAACGGAATACTTTCTTTTGCTTAATTAAATATTTAACTCCTCACTTATGCAAGTATTCTTGTTGAAGATCATTTTTTATCAATCCTTGCATGCACAATTGATAGCTTTATTAGTCCCACTCTGTAAAAAATATGCCAGTGGACCAATACCAAGAAGAAATGAAAATCTTTTTGAATTTGAGGACAGTAGCCAAAAAAAAA
>VYZR01102673.1:6814-16830 GCA_013400675.1 Oxylabes madagascariensis
GCCCTTGGTTGTCCCCTCGCTCGGCGGGGACGGAGCGACCGTCCCCCCCCCGCTCCCGCCTCGCCCCTGCCCCGTCTCTGGCGGCTCTGCCCGCCCTGCCCCGCTCCACATCCCGCCCTTCCCGCTGCCCTGCGCCGGCCCTGCCGCCCCGGCCGGTGCCGGTCCCTGGCGGGCGGTGTCCGTTCCCCCCGCTCCCCCCGCCGGCTCGGCTCCCGGGGCCGCGGGGGCCCCGGCGCTTCCCCGGGGGCTGCCGGCCCTGCGGGCTGCGAGCCGCGCCGGGGGCTCCTCCCGAGCCGGGAGCCGCGGCCCCGGGCGGCAGACGGAGCGGCTGCGGGCTCCGGGCTCGGTCAGCGTGGGGAGGATGGGGCTGAGCTCGGCCGGTGCCTCCCGGGTTAATGTCAGCACTTCAGCCCGCCCCGCCGCCCGGACCTCGCAGGTTATTTAACACTGACTTACTGGGAGGTGAAAAGGATGGTCCTTGGCAGTGGATGCTCTGTTGCATTGAATGCTAATCCTTAAATCGTGTCTCCAGTGGTCATTTTCATAGGCTAGGAGTGCTCGCTCCCACGTTTCGGGTGCCTTTTGAATTAATTTTGAATTCTGAAAGATCGGAGCGCTCAGAGGAGGGATAATGATATAAAATACAGAGAAGCAGTAAGCAATGTCTTTCTAATATGCTTGGTCATATTGGGACCCTATATAGTAACATATTTGAATTTAATTACTGTAACGTGAAATAGTATTTTTTTTTATTTTTAATTTTTTAATCTCTAGCATTAAGAAACTCACAAACACTCAGTTTTTGTCTATCCCCAGATAAGGAAAAGCAGGAGCAGGTACACAGAGGTTTTTTTCCTGCATGTGTATATGCCGGGGTACTTTCTGTGACAGTGGTGTACAAAAGGCTCTGTGGATTGACGACCATTGCTTTGTCAGTGCTCTCGCTTGTAAGTGCATTTGACATAGAAGCAAATGACTTCAAGTAATTTTAGTCAGCTTTTTAGTCTTTATTTTCTCGTTCCTTTGTCGTGTAGTATTTGAGCTATACTGCTGAATAGATGAAAGGGGTAATACGTTTACTGAAGACTTAATGCGTAGTCGAGTGTAAGAGTCATTGTAAAGTAGGAGCGCTATGCACAGAGAAATGTCTCAGCTGGTTCAATGTAACAATGAAAGTGAAAATATTTACACTAATGAGATTCTGTAAAACCGGGGAGATGAAAGTGGATTAAATAGATTTCTCTTTGGCTATTTTAGATCTTCTCTTAGGAGTTTACTATGTTTCTATCTCTACAAAGAGAGAAAGAGAGCGCTGTGTGTTTGCATCTGCACTGTTAGGCTTAAGTGTCTGAGATCGATGACTGAAAGATTAATGACCCTTTTGAAGATCTAGTAAAATGTAACACTTGCTGCCATCACACCTCCTGTGAAGTGTTGTGCCTGGGGATCTGGGTTTAATTGTTTTTCTGATAAAAGACATAGGCAGTGTTTTCATTGCAGTTATGCATTCTGTTAACTAATAACAGGAGGCTTATGGTGTTATACATTTTGTTTCTTTTTATAAAACAGCGAGTAATGACCCCTGCAGGGAATACTGATAAAGAAATGAGTGCCACTTCTAGCTGTCACATCAGCAGTACAAGTATGGTAGTTCTGAAAAGTTAATATGGTTTTGAAATGTAACTTTAACTGGAGACCAGGCAGAGTTTTTTAAAAGTGTAATATAAACACAGTACACCCATCTTTCAGGTTTTGCTCATTTTATCAAAATAGGGAATCAATACATTACTGTACAAATGCATTGTTTCTTGTGCTGCTCTGTCATTCAGATACCTAAGAGCTTAACAGATGCCTAATGGCTTAAACTTCTACAAAGAAAGGTCATGTTTTCTAATTCAGTGACAGTTGACAACTGTAATGATTTAAAAATAACTAAGGATTTTTTATGTACCATTACAGGTTATGAGAAAACTATTGACTAAATCAGGATATCACTGGGATATATCTAGATATGGGTTTTTATCTTAATGCTGCAGCTGTTACTGAACAGTTGGACTCATGGAAGGAAATGCCAGGGAGGGAAGAAAGAATAGGAATTATTGTCTTTAAATACTCAAGTAAGTAAAGTAAGTTTGAATTTTTGGAATTTATGGTGGAGCTGGACTTCTTTGGGAACTCCTGCTTCCCTAAAAAGATAGAATTACTTTCATGTCACTTCTTGTAGTAAAGACAACATTTCAATGATTCTGCTCAGATGTGTTGAGATTTTAGAATGAAGACAAAATGTTCTCAATGTGCCTGTGAGTCAGCTGGGCATGGTGAAGTTGATAATGCAGAAAGATTGCTGAGAATCAATCTTGGAGATTGCACATCAATTTTACCCCTGAAGATTTTTCTGTAACTGGTTTTGATGCATCTGTGGATGTTGGTGCTGGCATGGGAAAAGAATAAAACTGACATCAGATACACGAGGCACTTCTGAAAGTCCAGAGCTTTCCTATCACCAAGTGATGTATTTTAGTGGGGCAAGCCAATTCCATGATTTCATGTTATAATTGCTTTAGTGACTCATTATTTATTTAACAACAGAAATTACAGGTCCTTCTAGTACATCCATTCCATGAATTATGCATTTGTATATATCTCACATTATTTACGGTTTGAATATACTTTGCTTTGCAAACTTCAGGCTTTTTTTTGTTATGGGTTGTCTGCTCCCACTGTGGGTCATTGCTCTAATTTACCTCCATTTCTTTTCATGGTTCTGAATTTTTTTCCCACTTTTCTTTACAATACTTCTAGTCTGTAAAGGAGACACAGGCTTACTGTGTTGAAGTATCTTGAACTTTGGTCTGAGCAAAGAAATCACATATATTCCCAAGGAAATTGTACAAAAATTATATTGAATTCAACTGTCTTTTTCTTCTGTGGGAATTTGAAATTGGCCACTTCTCAGGTTTACACTGAGAGAATTTGATGAAATAAACTGAAATGAACAGATACTAAAGTTCCATTAACTTTATAATCCCAAAATTTTTATTTGTGTTTTACTTTTAAAAGCAATCTTTATTTCTAATGACTAAGGTAATGGCTTCTGTGTTATTTTTAATGATGTGTAGAATCCAATAAAACAGTTTTTCTTGACCAGAAAAGTTGTATGTAAAAATTAATTTGTGTTAGTGCCTCATGAAATAATTTTAGAGACATAAGGTACAAAGTAAGTAGTTAGGAAATGAAAAACCTTCATGATCAAGTTGGTAATTTGCTTAAAAATACAGAATTGGAACTTAGCTAATTGCATTGAATTGCATGATGTTTATTTGATCCCATGCTAGTGCTAATTTCATTAAAAGGCTATCACATGAAGAAATACTAAATTATTAATGTATTTTAAAATACTGTCATGTGTGCTTTGTTTTAGTTGCTTGTCTTGTTTGTTTTCTTAATTTAATTTTTTTCTCCCTCTTTTGGTTGATCATTTTCTCTCGTTCTTCTACTTTGCTGCTTTTCGGTATATTTTCAGTTATTTTATGGATTGTCAGTAATCAGAACTAGAAAACAAGTAGTTTCCAAGCACACTGAAGCAGCACTCTGACTTTGCAGCAGTTCTCTTCCATCCAGTCTGATTAGTGATGAGTGAACGTTCCACTTCGGAGCGTGACGTGGTAGCCACTGGTGCAGTGCATTTTTGAGTTAGTGTTCAAGTTATCCTTTTAGTACAGAGATCTCTTTGGTCTTGGGGAGGATTTGTTGTGTGTACTCCACTGGTTGTATTTCCACATCTAGAACAGAAAATATTTTTTAGACATAATTGTGGACGTTTTATTTAAAATGAGATTCTAGAAGGATGTAGTCTGAGTTTAGAAAAGTCAAGGAAGGAACTGATATTATAAAAACTGGACCATAGATTATATTTTAAGTTTCATTTTTATAATTATTGTTATAATTTTTAAAGGGTTTTTTTTTTTTCCCTCCTGAATTTCTTCCTGATTGTTCTTCATTCCCTCCCTTTTGTTTTGTACTTTTGAATGCTGGATGAATTTATTCTTGTCTTTGATCATAGTATTTGAATGTTTGTAGACTTTAGTGCAGTGACTTGAGGATTTTTTTTCCTTTGACCCTTGCTTTTGTATTTTTATCTTGTGTTGGGTTTTTGCCTTTTTTTTTTTTCTTTTTCTTTTTTTTTTTTGCTTGAACTGCTCCAGCAGCCCCTTGGAAAGCTCCGGGAGGGCCCNCTCAATAGATTTCTAGCAATGTGTTTTATGCTGAATGTAGAAATCCAGACTTAGCAAACTGCTGCAGGAAGAAGGATTGTTGTTTCTTGGCTCACTGGTCTGATACTTCAGCATGAGCAGTATGAATTTCATTGGCCAGGTTATTTCAGGTTGCACTGGACAGTGCTGTGTAGAAGGACATCCTTTAATCTAACTGCTAAATCACCTTGGTGTCAGTATCCTGATTAATTCCTCACATGATCCTGTTTTCTATTAAGTGCTGACATCCCTTCTGAAAGGTCTCTAATCCTTAAATTCATAATGAATTCCCTAATATATTTAAAATGCTATTTTTTCCATTCTCTGCTCATTAATGAAGAGTATATACTTAGATTATATGGTTATTGTGGTTCAAATGTTTTGTGACGTGACCACTCTGCTGTTTTACCTTTAGTAACAGTAGCATCTAGAGTTAGCAGATGCCCTCGAATTTTCTCTTTTTATTTGGATGTCCTTTAGCCTTGGTTTTGAGATACCATGTTGTTTCCTGCTGACTGGCTCTGCTCACTCTTGCAGTACTTTCAAGATGCAGAATTTAAATGTTTGCCCTGATGAATATACTATGTGAGAGAAGAGGCTGTGAGAGCTCGGTTTGTTTTTCTTGGAGATGACAAAGGGGGATCCAAGTGCCCTTCTCAGCACCTGATGGGTGGTCACAGAGAACAGGAGCAAGATTTTTCCCAGATGTGATCAGTGAAAGGAGGAGAGGGGACACACATGTTATAGTAGGGGAAGTCCCAGTTAAATCTAAGGAAAAAAAATTCCTTGCAATGATGGTGGTCAAACACTGGAACAGGCATTTAGAACAGTTGTAGGACCTTCATCCTTGGAGATTCTGAGCTTGAGTGGCCAAAACCCCAAGCACCTTGACTGGAGCAGGACTTGGAGCATAGATCTCCCTCAAGTTCCTTCCAGTCTAAACCATTCTGTATATATACATCCCTGTAATTTTTTTTCCCCATTAGATTTTGCATTTGCCTATTACTCTTGTCCTGTTCATGCCTTCCCTTTGATGGACATCTGAATTATTTCTCTGTTGTTACATATGTCTGTTCTACATCAAGTTTAGACTGGATGCTGACAGACTTCCTGCCATGCAAGCAGGACTCCTAAGACAGCAATGTTACTGTTCGATATCTGAAAAATGAATTTCAGGACACTTAGTTTACATCTCCTTTAGTCACAAATGACTATATTCACACTTCACAGTCATTGTTGATGTTTTTTTTTCAATTTGAAATTGTGTGTCACATCGAACTTATGGGTGTAATTTGTTTTCTGTGAGTTCTTGTGGTCTGCGAGAGCAGTGTTGTTCAGGTACCTCGTGAACTCTGATCTCCAGGGTTGCAGTGGAGCTGGTGAAGTTCTGCAGTGTGGCAATGTGTGGTTTCAAATAGCACAGAATAAATTAATGTGAAAACTAGTTTCTCCACCTTATTTATTTTAGCAGTTATAGCATCTGGTTTCTCTAAGTGTAGTAGAAATGTATTTCCAGTCTGAAATTTAAGCTTTTCAAATTAGCATCTTGCCTTGAAGCATACAGTGTGAAAATATGTGAGTAAGACTACTCAGCAGTTTCCTAAGCAGTCAATAAAGAATTGTGCTGTGATTTTTGCCATGGGATCTAAACAAATTTACTGTAAATATCTGTAGAATAAAACTGGAATAATGTAATAACCCAAACTATCTCAGTTATAAAAGAGGTTATTATTTAGGTATCATCTACACAGTGACATTTGGAATCTTGGTATTGTCTTTTCCAGTATCTCAAAATGCTCTCTTTAAATTTGTTAAAAATAGTTCTTTTTAAAAGCTAGTCAGGTCATTACATATACTGCAAACTACTTGGTTCTGAAAAATTCAATCATAAATGAAAGTTTCATGTGTTTGCCTTCAATACAATATTTTTTTATGATTAATGATTGCAAAAAGCTGGATCAGGTGTAAAGTAACTGAATAATTGAAGGTATGCTATGCTAAGATGCTTCAGCTTTTCATATGTTGTACTTTATTGCAGTTTATTCTCTTTGATCTAAGAGAATCAGTTTGCAATCATATCTGCTTAAAAACCATCATTGTTTTACTTTCCTTTGAAATAGTCCAACTTGCTGTTGTCATGTGTCCATTGTGTAGCCCTGGGACTCATCTTTACTGGAGCAGGTTCCCAATAGAAGTGGAGTTGTATGCCTTGATTCAGTGCTACAGGAGATTGCTCCTCCTTTTGAGGGCTCTCAGAATCTTGTACACATTGCTCTTCTGAGAAGTACTTGTTTGAGATCAGTAATTTCAGAAGTGGCATTTAGCAGGATCTTGCTTGATCACAGGGTCGTGAGTCTAGAAATCTCAGAGGATGATTAATTAAAGTTAAAATTCTGTTTTCATAGGCAGATATGGGTCTGCTGAAAACAGCATCCACTTGACCACAAACATAGGTTGGTTGGTTTTGGTTTTGCAGTTGCTTTTGGCGCTCTCACAGTTCACTCGGTTCTTGTTAAATATCAAACTCCCACGATATTTTGTGTTACATTTGTGTTCCAGTTAATCCCACAGCTTAATAGCATGGAAAAAAAATTCTGCTAGTTTTCATTTTCTTTCAATTTAATTGCATTCCCCTGTTGTATTTTTTCCCTTTAAGAATTAGTTATTCCACTCTTCTTTCCATGTGCGTATAGTGAATATTTTTCTTTTGGCAATGTCCTTTCTGAACTGAGTAAATCAGTTAATGATATTCCTGTTGTTTGTTGGTTAATCTAAAAAAGGGTTTTGTGCAATGCTAAATCCCATTTTTATGTATGCTGAGAGGTTACCTGTTCTCTTGACGACTGCACTAGAGAGAAGGCTTTGATAATACTAATTTTAATTTTTTTTAATCCTTTTGGTTGATGTGGTAAGCTGAGCTCAGCAACCTGCCTAGTGGTATGGTGATCCTCAAATAAAAGGATCCAAATTTCCAGTGCACTCACATCAGCTGAAAGCACAGTTTTGGCAAAAGTAGAGCTAATTGCACTAAAATTTTTTAGTGGCATTTAAGTAAAAATCTGAACGTAAAAGCAGTTTATTATGTGCATTTGACACTGTAGAGCACTGGTTATGAAAAGCCTTGGGTTGGTTTTTAAGGAAAAAAAGTAGTTTTATTCAGCTTTTTGTTTCTGTATAGTTTTTCCGATTTAAATGTTACTGGAATAAAGTATATTCCAAAATAAGTGTTCTCTGGAGGGAAAATTTTCATTTGTCTATATGAATTCACAAAACATAAATTGTAATTTTATTATTAGAAAAAAGATCTTAAACTGTGATTCAGTTGTAATTTTCCAACAATTTTGTAACACGAGAAAGGCACATCAAAATAAACATTGAGAAAGTAATGTTTGCTTGATCAGAAAACTCTTTAATTTTTCCATTGGCTGAGTGTAATCTCTCACAAAGAAGCACTCAGGCACTCAAAAGCTGATTTGTGTGCTGCATATGGAGCCTGTTTGAGTTCAGCAGTACATATCACTGCCCTATATTATTTTTCAAGTTGTCCTTGGTTTGCTTTACAATAATACAGCCTGTGACAATTATAATGTATTTTTAGTATTATATTCTGGTGTAAACCTTGAAACAGTAGCTGCAAATTCTATAGAAAGCTCTGGAATTGATACATAGTGGCGTGGAATGGGAATATCAGGATTTGGTGCTTGTAATTCTCATTGCCTTGCTGAGTCACACTGGGCAAAAACTCGTAGGACCTTCTTACTTACATTTCTCCTCTATAAATTCAGTTAATCCTGGATGTTCAAGAGGTTTATTTGTGAATATGTATAAAGGCTCTAAGAATGCTGAGTGGAAGCACTATAAGGAATCATAGTATGGAAATGCCAGATTCTGAATTGCACATCAGTGATCCTATCAGAATATATATAAATTCTAATGAAAAAAGCTTTCTTATTAAAGAAAAAAATCAACCACTTGGACTATTTTTATATCTGGAAAATATTCAGTCTAGCAGTTTACAGATAAATTTAGATTCATAGTGTTCTTTCCCCCTGGAAACAGGGCAATATATCAATGACCAGTATTTCAAAGACTTCTGTAGCAAAGGTGTTTGTGAACAAGGTGCTCTTGAATAAGGTAAGAACTGAATTCAAATTGACAGTGAAAGTAGGGTTGTTTTACTGAGATAAGGTGACTGAATGTTAATGAGGTTGAGAAATTTGTTGTACCTCATGTATTAGTTGCAACAGCAACTGTATTGTTAGTTTGAGAAGACTTTGGAGTAGCTACAGGAACAATAGCTGTAAAGAAAGTAACAAGATAGGGTTCCCTTTCTTTCCAACAAGCCTCTCTTTCAGCCTAGGTAGCCTTTATCTGGTCCTTTGTGCTGGATCTAGTAAAGCTGAAGCTTGTTGATGACAAGTGTACAAGAGGAGGAATAACTTCAGTCAACCATGCCTATTCTGAATAAATAAATTAATTCTGATTCTTTGGGAGGAATATCCATAAGTTTTGGTGGGTGTATGTGGTATAATCTTCACTGAGCCTGAGTGTTCAACATGCAATTTAAAGATGTGCAGATAATGTCTCAAGAGAACAGAAGCTGTTCTAGAATGTTGTTCCCTTCTATGAACAAATAGTACTTGGTTCCCTGAAGTCATGTTGAGGTAACTTAATTCACAAGATAGAGAAGGCAGAAATAGATAGCACCCCAGGAAAGATTAGCAGATATGGAAAGATTTGAATAGTGTGGGATGGACTACTTGTTCTTTTATACAGAGACAAACAGGAAGAGTCTGAAGGTAATCTTGTGACAAGGACAGTCCTTTAAAAGACCAACATCAGTGAGACAGTTAAATTCTTCTGGGCATCAGCTATTAATCAAATCATGTGGCTAAGGAAAATAAATGGACAATTTTTTGTACTTTTCCAGACCTGGTACATTGCTGTGATCTCCCTTTGAAATATATATTAGTTGTGTTTGTTCATAAGGACAGTAACTATCACCAAGAACCACATGACTTAGGTCATTCTTAGATTTCTTATTCAGCCCTAATGAATTGTGCATTCGATTCAGCAAATCTGTAAAAATGAATGCAAATTTTATTTTTATCTTTGCTTTAAAGGTGATGTATGGTTTCTTCTGCCGAAGAAATTAAGCAAATTGTTAAATACCTTTATCAAAATCAAATTAGTGAATGAATTTCTGTAATGGCTAACCAAAACAAATTTTTTAGGTTTCATACACACCTAACAGTCTATTAATAACTTGTGATTGACTATATACTTGTACTTCTATTGTATTCTAATTTTCAGGCAAATTTAATCATTTTCAGACAAACTGAACATTAAACAGAAGGAAGAAGGCTGTGTAAAAGTCTAATAATAGTTTATGAGCTAAATGCCTTTTGTGTTGAGATTTCTAATTCTGCTGTCTGTTCGCAAGGGAGTTTTCTGGCATTTACTGTGGCTGTGGAACACCAAGGTTGTGTTCTTGTATGTGGGGATCTGAGAAACTTTCTCATTTGAGAATGTCTTTGAATTTCAGGGAGTTGGGTTATGTGAGGTTTACTGACATAGGCAGGGTCTGTAAGATCAGATACTTGGTTAATTCTTTTTAAGGCTACAGTGTACTGTGTGATGATGGCATATGTGACAACTCAAGAAAATGGTGTTGAGTCTCCTGGGAAATTAACATGTTTAATTGAAGGAAGGACAGATTGACTTAATTTACATAACTGTAATAGACTCTAATGTTAAAATTTG
>VYZR01102709.1:0-14426 GCA_013400675.1 Oxylabes madagascariensis
TCCTGTGATTATTATTTTTTTCTTCTCCTGCTGTAAAAAAAAGACTTGCTGTAAGATGTATCACACTTATATTTACTATATAAACATGAAAACTCTGTTTTTCTCTAAGGAATTATAGTACTTTCCAAATTAAGACTTAAAGCAATGTAATTGTATTATGGTTTCAGGGATTTCCCCATTGACACCATATTCTTTAATAACATACATTTCTGGGACAAAATTTAGTCCCTGCCAGTTTGCCAGTTGTTGGAACATGTTGCTTGGTTTACATCTAAATATTATCACTCTTTCATCTTTCCAGCTGTCTTTTTTTTTTTTTTTTTTTTTTTAAAGCAGCTTAGAATAGGATTTTAGAAAAAAGCAGGGAGAAGAAATGCCATCACATTCCTAAGGGGATTCAGCCTGGAGCTTGATGAAAGGGGCCAGAAGGGTACTTCATTTCTAGTATCCCTGTTTCAATAGCCTTACCATATTCACAGAAACGTGTCATCTTTTCAGGCCAAAACCTGCAATTAGGTCAATGGGAATGTTACAGAAATTCTTCTAGTAAGAGGACAATACAAATGCATTCCAGCAGTTGGTTTGGCAAATTTTGTAGGAAAAAAGACCAAACTTATTTTGGCAACAATTTATCCAGGAAGTCCAGTAATAAAATGAAAGGACCAAGAATGGGATTATGAGAAAATTAATTATATTTGGCACCTATGACTTTAGAGGCCTGTAGAGAAACTGATTTATAGACTCTGCAGTGTTAAATCCCCCTACATAAGAAATATCATAACATTTTCAGTGCTTTGCTGTCCCAAACATGAATTTTTTGATTGGTAGTGTGATTTCAAAGTGCTTGCTGTTGTTGTTGGGTTAATTGCGTAAAGGGAAACTGAAAGCTCCTTCAATTTTAATATTCAGCTATACATTTCACCATCATGTTCCTGTTAATATCACAAACCGTGGCTGCAAGTTTTGTCAGGACTTTGGTGGTAAAGTGTGCTGACAGAATAAACAGAGTCAAGAGATCTCTTAACAATATTTAGCTTTTGGGTAGCACTTCATGCAGCAGTTCAAAAATGTGAATGCTAAGTGATTAAATATTTTTTTTAAAAAAATTTTCTGTACTTGTCACTTTGTCACTCCTAGCTGGAGTATTGAAGCCGCATTACCACTGAGATGTGAAATAATTTGAATTCTCTCTTCTGGAAAAAAAAAGTAGTAAAAAAAATCAGTACAGAGTCCTGGGGAGGGAGACAACTGTGAAGGGGGCAGGAGTTTTGCTTGCTTCGTTTGGGCTTTTCAACAATTGTGCTGAAAATCCACCTGACTTTGTTGCAGTCCAGGGCTGTCCAGCACTACAGGAGAGCAGCCCCAGGTAACTCTTTCAGAGCTAGGATCCAGTTGGTGAAACACCTCCTTTCAGGCTGTGCTTGTTTCCCTCTTCATTTTCCCCCATGATTTTAGTGACTGAAATTGTTTGTCTATGCTAGGAAGGGAGCATAGAAAAGAAGGTCAGATCTAGGATAACTGGCAGGGAACTGGACCTTATGTTGTATGAATAATATTTTCCCCTACCCAACTATTCAGTGAACTGCATCCAGTGATGTTTCTTAACATTACATCACCAGGCCGATTTCCAGTGTATGACATATTTCACTTTCTTTGCATTTTTGCGTTGTTTTTTTACTTAATGATTAAGTTGTGTTTCTTCTAAGTGAATAGTCATAATGTCTTACTGCAGTTCCATTTCTGTTCCCTGCTTTAATTTTCTTTTTCATGTTTTTATTTTGACATTTGCTGTCCCTTTTAATTGCGGATCTCGCCTGACATAGGCAACAGCAGTAACTGCTGACTGGTACCACATGGAGAACTTCTAGATGCTTTTTCAATATCTCTCTAGAAAGCTATGGTATTTGAGGCTAATGCTGTTTAAAACAAGCTACTTTTCAAGCTGCCAGAGTGATTCTTTTTTCAAGTGACTGATGTCTTATCACCAGTGATGTTCATATTTAGAAATGGACAGGCAGAGTTGTTTGAGTCACAAATGCCAAAGATAACTGTGTTTCCCTGCCAGTCAAGTCAGACATACCTCCACTTCCCTTGCCTGTTCCAAGATAAACAAAAGATTTAGTTGCTCAATATGCAGCTCATTATCTTCAAGACGCTTTCTGTGTCAGATCCACTTTCTGGACCAGTTGTTGAACAATCTTATTCTGGAGAGAGAGGGCCTGAAGGTAAAGAAAATGTCAGATGTCCATCTGATTGATTTTCTTTTTCTCATAAACCTTTTATAAAAATGGGAAAGAGATTATGCCATGAGTAATAGAGAAGAGCAGATTTAAATATGTCTGTTCTTTTATTTTCCTTTGAGACTTCTTTGCTGTGTTTCTCTCCCATTATGTTTCCAGGTACTTTAGAGGGAGTTCCAATAATTTTCTTGCCTTTTATCCCGCTGGGATTGATAAAGTAACAGGTGATCCCCTCATGGAGTCAGAAACAAAGAAGAGAGAAACCAAGTACTGTGGTCTGAGTCACTGAGTCTCCTGTCCTCCTCTGTGGCCTTTTTATTTTCTTAATGTATCATGAGGCGTAGAGGTAATCGAGTAGATACCGTCCTGTCATTCTCTTTGTAATGTCAGGGACATCTTTACTTTATCTTTTGTTGCTGATCTTCAAGGAGATGAGCTAAGAGGAGGAAGACTGAATCAAAAACAATCAAATCCCCAGAGGATTTATGCTTCATTCAGAGCAAACAATATACTTGGTGCTGTTTATTTGCAGATAGTAGTTCTGACCTCAGACAGCTGCATATCACCTCAGGCTTTCTTAGCGTAAGTGGAGCCCATGTTGTGTGTGAGGGAAAGTGGAATACAGGACTAATTCCTGTCACATCACTGCTTGATACCTATTTCTCTGTGGGGTTTTTGCAGTATAGTGGAAAATAAATTTTACTGATTTTTTTGGTGTTTTGTTTGTTTGTTTATTTGTTTGTTTGTGGTTTTGTTTGGTTTTGGGTTTTTTGGTTGATTGGTTTGGGTTTTTTAATTTAATCTGTTTTACTGTGTCTGTGGTTAATGAAAATAGAAAAACAAAACTAAGCATAGACTTCCTTGGCCAGCTGATGTGGGAACACTTCAGATGTTCTTAGAGAATGGACCACAAGAACTGCCAGCTGGGACATGTGACAGTATGATTGCACTGCTTGTAGTCGGTGAGATCACAAGACATACAATTTGGTGGCAACATAGACACATATGAAAAAGGTTTGTCTTTGTTCAGAACTGTATTCACTATCTTGGTTTTTTTCATAGTTATTAAGATTTTATAAACCATTTTTCTTCTCAACTGAAGTACCTTTTACACCTACGGAAAAGTGGTGGCACAGTGTGGTTTTCCATAAGCAGCTGCTGTGGAACTTGCTGCTTTTCAGGCCAATGAAAGATTTTTCTGTTTCTTTCTCCAAAGCTGTGGTTGCTGTGGGTGCTGTACCTATTTTAAGACTAGTTCAGCAATATAATGCCAGCGTTAGTTTTAGGTTTTCACAGCTGGAGGTGTTATCATACATAACATGAAGGACAAAAGGATAAAAGTGCCATTATTTTCTGATCTGCAAGGTTTTAAACTATGTGGAGAACACAAGTGAAAAATTAAATTGACAAGGATTAGATGTAGAAATAACAAGATAAATCCAAATTAAAGTATTAATGTAATGTGTATGCATCCATGGGAGTTTATTTGATGTATGGTACTATATACAAGTTTGAGAGAGTTAGGAATTTGAAGATGGAATGAGGACGACATTTTGGGCTGAGGACTGCTCTTTGCACAGAAGGTGAATAGTGTCTTTAGGCAGAGCTATCGAAGTTGTGCTGGAAAGGCTCTAACAACTGTGCTTTTGTATTCTTACTGAAGGGAGGTCTGATACACTGATTGTTCATTGAGAGCATTTCTTGCTAAAAGTGTGAAGAAAAGTCAGCCTGTGACCTGCATTGATTGCCATTTGATCCAAAGGGAAATTCAAAGCCTTGAATTTTGACAACAGGCATAAGCCTCTTCTCTGTCAGAAGCCATGTTTGCAAAGATTCAGCTGTGGCACATGTGGCCACTGGAGACAGAGCCTCCTTAAAAGACCAAGTTAAAAACAGGGCAGGAGGCTACTGATAAAAATGGAGATTGCAGTTCTGCTCTGACCTAGTTTGCTTTAGTCCGGACTTCAGAACTTGGGATTTTGTGACATTTCCTCCCAGAGCAGGGGTGTGTAGGTGTGATAATAGCATCCATACTCATCTCAAAACAGATTCCTCGGGTTCTAGTAGAAGTGAAATTGTGATAGCATAGACCTCATTGCAGGTTCATTGCCTTGCTAAGTGCTCAAAGTCCCAGCAGACACAGAAAGCACAAGCTAAAGCCTGTATTATTCTCAACTTTGTGCTGTTGTGCTCTTGGTACCTGATCTAGGTGAAATCAAGCAGCCTTTGATACACTGACAGTTGCTGTAGTTCCAGGTGCAGTGTGTGGGTTCATAGCAGTGACGAGTGAGGCAGGAGGAAGCTGAGACACAAAACTGCAGGGGAGATTAACGGAAGGGAAGCATTTTAAAAGTAACTTATTAAATGATATGTACCTAGTTGCTTAGCCCTCATTTTGAGCACCTTTATCTGTAGATAGATAGATATTTTTATGGAAAATAAGTGTTAGTTTAAAAAGTAAAAGTGAGTGTGTTGAGCACATGGAAGTGAAAGGCTTTTACAGAACCTAGCAGAGCTGGAAGGTAGCCCCTCAGGCTGGCACCGACAGCCAAACAAGGTGGGAAGCATCATCTCCTTCACCTTTTGTCCTTCTGTAGTCTGGGCTGACATGCTTATCCACTGCAGAGAAAAAAAAACACCCTTTGTGTGATTTTTGTCAATACAAATAAATGTTCTGAAATGGGTTTCAATTTTTATGCTCCTCACAGACTAATAATGAACTGAAGTATATTTTTGTTTAGTTGAAAGAATGCTCTTTATGAAAAAATGGCTTACACAGACTGTGTCCTTCTAGTAACATTTGTGTTTCAGTATCATTATTATGAAAAAGATATGGTGAATAGAAAGTAGATGGTGTATTTAATGTTACAGAAGTGTTTAATAATTATTTTACCTGCTTTAAAGTGGATAGGTTTCAGTATATGTTCTTATGACTGCCTTTTTTTGACAAACTGTCTTGGCATAATTTTCTATGCATATTAAAAGTTTTATTGTTGGTAGCTGGTCCTGTAAAGGATTTCAGACAATCATCACTTATGGCACTGCACTGTAGACCTTTCAGTGTTAGTGTTTTCAAGTAGTTCGTCTTGAAAAAGAACGTCACTGATTTAAAAAGTTCTCATGAGCTGTTCTTAGAGGAGAGGACACATTGCTAGTGCTGTCCAAGAAAAAGGGCAATTTGTGCCTAAAAAGTACTGGAGTTTGACATTGGTCATGCAAAGAAGGACCCCATAGTATATATGTGGTACCAGCACTTACCAGTATTTTAACTGGAGGGTGTGGTGGTCAAGGCCATGTTATGGTGTGTTTATGGTGTACTACAGTTGTATTGCTGGATTCAAATTTCCTTTGGAGATGGAAGGACTATGAAGGGAAAAACCCCTGTTCTTCTTTCAAACACTATTTTTAAAGGTTATTTTAAAGCTTCATTTCTTAGCAATGGAGTAAATTTTGCAGATAGGGGTTTGTGTACATTTTGTACGTTGGGAGTGGGCTGGAACACCAACTTGAGCGGTTGCATGACTATATTCTTATTTGTAGAAGAATAAAGATTCAAGAGACTTTAAATGGAGTTGCACTTGTCCCCTTTCTTGAAAGAGCTGCTTTCCCCTTCTGCCTGTCCACCTGAGTAGCATCAGTGATATAATCTGGGACATGCAGTGACCTAAAGAGTGGCAGTCAGAGCTTTTGGAGTCATATTTGGGTCATTTTTATGGGAAAGGTCACCGGGAGTGCCAGCTCTGACACTGTCAGGAGTGAGCTGAGTACTAACTTTGTGATTTGGAAAACGTCACAGCCGAATGCTGTTGCCTTGGCAGCTCCATGCAGCAGCAGATGTTCTAACTAGAACACCTGGTCACAGTGTTTTATTCCTGGGGGTAATTCTGGGCTGGGGAGATTGTGAGTGGGCTGGGGGAGAATCCTCCTGTGCCCCAAAGAAAAACACCGAAGTCTACCTTTCCAGGCATGCTTTTTCCAGTTGTCTGCCTCCAGCAGGTCCTGTTCAGTCTTTTCAACCAGGTGGTGCCTGTCATTTTAAATATTAGGGATGTTAGCTTTTATGATCCACAGTTAGAGGCTATTGAATGTAAAAATAGCTCATTTAAGTGTTTTTCCTGTTTTGCATATAATTTCCTAGTTAATTAAAAGGCTGTATTAAAGTTATTTAAATCTTGAAGCTGTGTGGTTGACAGCTAAGAAATGCTAAATCTATCTACCTTTATTGAAGAGTCCTGTACATTTGCACTATTATTCATCTTTTAATTTTATATGCATTATGGTTTTCTCCAGTGAACTTATGCAGCAACAAATGAAGAAAATGGTTGCTTCCTGGTATTTGAAATGGTTTAGTTTACATACTTGATCACATGTTTAAAGCAGATAAAATGTTAATCATTTACCTTAGTCCATTCATTTGCCTGAAATGTTGGGAACACACATGGTAAACAGTTTGGTAACACAGCAGTGTCAGGTAACAGAGGTTTCTTGGCACCCCATTTCCTTACTCCAAGTGTTTTAAACAATATTTTGCAGAAAGTAACTGGATACTTGCAAAACTCAATGGCACAAGCTCGTTGAGTCTCAGAAGACAAAAGCCCCTCTTCAGAAAATGCTGTTCCTCTCCACTTCCTGAAACATCCAGACTAATTTCTTGTCTATCCTTACCCCTTGTTGGGGATTAGATTTGTTTCTTTTTTATAGAATTTTTCCCCATAAGTTGCTAGGAGACTAACTACTGGGTACGTGTAGGTGCTTGACCAAAACAAAGTGGTCAAAGGAGAGTGTAGTACCGGGTTACACCGTTTTTTTTGGTCTCTGGGATTTTTCTCTCTGAGGGAAAAAAGATGCTGCGAGGTTTGGGGGCAGGTAAGGGATGGGCTAGAGGCAGCTTCGCTCTCTTGCTCTCGGCATTGGAGAGAGGACGGTCAGGCTGCTGCTTGCTGCGGGAGGAGTTCACTGTCACGACCAGGTCCGGTCCTGGGAAAATCTCCCATCATCTGGTCGTGTGCCCAGGAATTCTGAGCTCGCCTCCTCCTGCCCTGCTGGAGCTGGGCCAGCCCTGTCCCACCGCCGCCACTTTTCCTCGGCACTGCTTTGTGGCTTTCCTTTTGCTATGCTGTATTCCTGCACTGCACTGCCCTGCCGGGACATCCCTGTCGTTCCAGCTACCACTGACAGCTTCTGATACATCTCATCCACCAGCCCGGGATTTTCCACCGTTCCAGCTCTCGGAGTCCCACAGGGGCATCGAGATCAGATTGCCCTGGGCTTTGTGAAACAAAACCCTCTCGAGGTTCCTGGTTCTGTTTATCATTAGTGCTGTAGTTGTTGCTGTTTGTTTGTCTTGTTGTACATACTAGTAAGGAGCTGTTATTCCTATCCCCATATCTTTGCTTGAGAGCCACTTTCATTTTCTAAATTATAATAACTTGGAGGGAGGGGATTTGAATTCTCCATTGCTAGGGAGGCCCTGCCCCTCCCTAGCAGATATCTGTCTTTCAAACCGAGACACCACTTTGGAAGTTATTGGATACAAGTAGAGTTGGTATATAATTTGTATGTCTTTTCAGCAGATGAAGATACAGGCATTTTTTAAGAGACGAATAATGAATGGTATTCTGTGGACAAGAGATAAATTTACATAATACAAACCATTTCTGTGTATATATTTCCTGTGAGTGATGTGGTTCTTCCCAAAAATGCAACCCCTACTTCACATGGGGGGAACATGCCTGGTGTATGGAACTGAACTGTGATGGTCACAGCATCCAGCTCTTATATCCACCTTTCTTTATAGTTCTTGAAAGAACTTACTCGAAGGTATGTGTTTTTCTTCTGATATTGAAGAGAGAGGAAGTTGAGGATAAACCTCCTGATCATCTGAGGCTGATAATGAGACTCAGAAGAGAACTCAAGTTTCTGAGTCTTTCCTAGGGACTCTCAAACCACCAAGTTCCTATGAGATGTAAGAATAAAATCTGTTAGTATTAAAACTGTCAGTTAAGATTGTGTCAAACCCACATTTTATGTTTCATGTTTTGGTCCCAAAAAATACTATTTTCTAAAAAAAATGGTCATGTATTCTTTTTCCTAAGAACTACCTGTGCATTAGGTGTGCAATAATTATTGGTTTCCATGTGTATTATCCAAGTGAGAGCAACTTGGTTTTATGGAAACACTCAGGTAGTTTCCTGCTTAGAAGTGTTCCACATATAAATAGGAAAGTGAATTTGTAACAGGTCAATCCCACAGAGAACTGTAGATGCAATGACATGCCTAGTGGGTTGTGTTCCAGACCACAGTCCTCAAAAGAGTGGTTTCTAGAGTCATGCTATGAAGGATTACTGGAGAAGTTCAGACTTCTCACTTTAGGAACAGGAACAAACTGAAATGGAGGAGGACAACCAAGTTCATCTCATGAACATACTTGTGGAAGGACCAAATCATGCTGGATGGTGGTGATGCCGTGACGAAAAGTCGTATGAGAACATATTGCATATGGTGGTTCTTCTGAATGCTTTTGCAGAATTGTGCCTTTTAATCACAATATACTTTACATGAAAGCAACACTTATGCTGTCCTGTGGAACATAGCACTCTTTTACCCTAATTGTCTTGACAGAGTCAGTCCTTTCTCAAACGGTGTTTAAACTGGAAAGAATAGTGGCAGTGAATAAATAGTGCATCTGTAGTCTAACATGCAGAGGTAAGGCTGAGACCTTCTGTTACAGAATCATAGAAGTATTCCAAATTTATTTAGTTTTTTTTCTGGTGCTTTTGTAGTCAGGTAAATTCTGTGGGAAGCAGATAATCAGTAAGAAATATATTTAAAATCAGAAGCACTTAATTGAAGTACTGTTGTTGCACTGGTACTTCTAAATGACTGTCTTTTGAAATAATTTTGTTTCATTCTCGCTTCTGTTTCAAGCCACAGCTAATCCTCATCAAAGACACAGCAAGTATAATGAAGTACAACTAACAGGCTGTACTTAGGAAGAGATCAGGGTGCCAGCTATCACCGAAGGAAAATTGCCCATCACCTGCATCCAGTTTCTCCAGATGGGAATGGAGAATGTAGGAGCTATTGCAGTGGGTACAACTACTTTCCATTTATGTGAGTTTGCCTGCAGTTGGCGTTTGTGGAAATACTTCTGTCCAACAAACCCAGATACAATGAACTTTTTTCTCTTTCTAGAATATATTTGTTTCTCATTCACAGGGCTTTAGGTGAGAAGTACTAGTACATTTCTTACTGCCTTTTTTTCCCCAAAGGCCTCTTAATTAATTGAAGCTTAGCAGAGAAATGTTAGAGCATATCATTGGCATTGGTAATAAACAGAGAGACTTAAATGTGGCATAGTTTTGTGTATCACAATAAAAAATAATTATCTCTTCAAGATTTATAATGTTTAACTTTCTGCATACTTCATGTATGTGATACAGAAATACAACAAAACATTGATTGGAGATGGGATTGGCAAAATTATGAAACCCCAGTCATGTACTTTGTTAGATTTAGGAGTGGATCCTGTCACTCATTTCTACTCTTCAGGTTAAAAATATGTTTTAATAAAAGCAGATGGTGTGAATGCTTTTATTTTTTCCAAAGCTAAACAGAAGCCAATGTTTTCTGCTGACAGAAGTCTAATGAAATCAATAAAGTTATNGAACAGGAACAAACTGAAATGGAGGAGGACAACCAAGTTCATCTCATGAACATACTTGTGGAAGGACCAAATCATGCTGGATGGTGGTGATGCCGTGACGAAAAGTCGTATGAGAACATATTGCATATGGTGGTTCTTCTGAATGCTTTTGCAGAATTGTGCCTTTTAATCACAATATACTTTACATGAAAGCAACACTTATGCTGTCCTGTGGAACATAGCACTCTTTTACCCTAATTGTCTTGACAGAGTCAGTCCTTTCTCAAACGGTGTTTAAACTGGAAAGAATAGTGGCAGTGAATAAATAGTGCATCTGTAGTCTAACATGCAGAGGTAAGGCTGAGACCTTCTGTTACAGAATCATAGAAGTATTCCAAATTTATTTAGTTTTTTTTCTGGTGCTTTTGTAGTCAGGTAAATTCTGTGGGAAGCAGATAATCAGTAAGAAATATATTTAAAATCAGAAGCACTTAATTGAAGTACTGTTGTTGCACTGGTACTTCTAAATGACTGTCTTTTGAAATAATTTTGTTTCATTCTCGCTTCTGTTTCAAGCCACAGCTAATCCTCATCAAAGACACAGCAAGTATAATGAAGTACAACTAACAGGCTGTACTTAGGAAGAGATCAGGGTGCCAGCTATCACCGAAGGAAAATTGCCCATCACCTGCATTCAGTTTCTCCAGATGGGAATGGAGAATGTAGGAGCTATTGCAGTGGGTACAACTACTTTCCATTTATGTGAGTTTGCCTGCAGTTGGCGTTTGTGGAAATACTTCTGTCCAACAAACCCAGATACAATGAACTTTTTTCTCTTTCTAGAATATATTTGTTTCTCATTCACAGGGCTTTAGGTGAGAAGTACTAGTACATTTCTTACTGCCTTTTTTTCCCCAAAGGCCTCTTAATTAATTGAAGCTTAGCAGAGAAATGTTAGAGCATATCATTGGCATTGGTAATAAACAGAGAGACTTAAATGTGGCATAGTTTTGTGTATCACAATAAAAAATAATTATCTCTTCAAGATTTATAATGTTTAACTTTCTGCATACTTCATGTATGTGATACAGAAATACAACAAAACATTGATTGGAGATGGGATTGGCAAAATTATGAAACCCCAGTCATGTACTTTGTTAGATTTAGGAGTGGATCCTGTCACTCATTTCTACTCTTCAGGTTAAAAATATGTTTTAATAAAAGCAGATGGTGTGAATGCTTTTATTTTTTCCAAAGCTAAACAGAAGCCAATGTTTTCTGCTGACAGAAGTCTAATGAAATCAATAAAGTTATTCCAACAGAGAATTGGTCTCACAGCAATTCTGCCCCTTGTTTCGCCAAAATCTCTAGGTAATAGCAGACGAAATTACAACAGCAAAATATAGACCCTGTCATTTACCAGCAAGTAAAAATGGTAAAACAATAATAACAATGACATCTCCAAAGTTTTGAATGCTTTTAATCTTGACAGCATTTTACATGATTTTCTGTTTTGTTTTTCTTCTGTGTATTGTGCTACTTTAAAGAGTTATATGTTGCTTAGTGGTAGTTTGACAAGACATTGGCCAAAATAATTTTTCTCCAGAGTGTCAGAGTTGGACTTAGCAAGAATGAGAGTTCTGTGAGAAAACATTCTGATAAATGAAAACCCATTTTTCAAAGATTTAGACTCAGTAGTATAAATGAAAGAATTGTTTACACAGAGAGATCTAGCCCAACTTTTATTAAATGGCCGGTTGGTTTGGAAGGTCATAATAAAATTAAGATTTTGTAATTGGATGAGCAGGGTAAATCTTGACCCCCTCTCCTCTCACCATCCTAAAGCTTTTGTATATGACTTTTTGTAAATGAGGAAATTCCATTCTAAATTTATCAACTGCTTTAAATGTATGTCTGATGCACTTACAGGTTAGAAAATCTTTTATTCACAAATATTGTCCAGAAAATATGACATGATTTCTCTGTAGATGGTTTCAAAAGGTCAACTCACATGAGAATTTCTGAATGAAGTTCTTGTTGGAGAATACCTTGAAGGATAATATTTAAATAGTACAGTGACCACAGACTTCCTTTTATTTCATGGGTGCCTACCAAAGGAACTAAGAGGTTTTTAAAATAATCTTACTGTCTGGGACATCATGTATCAAGCTCTTTTGAAATAAGATCGTAATTCCTCTGGTCTTTCATGTGCTTCCAGTTCTCTGTATTTTTGCATTTCAGGTGTTGTCTTGACTTTTCCTCCATCTTTTTCTGCATGAGTTGTGGTTGCCACCCCAGCTCTCAACGTTTTGGTTGTATCCAATTGCCAATTTGTTTTACTAATTCCATTCCCTCTTGACAGAGTCTTTTCTGCTTTTTGGGTGGTCTCTATCTGGCTCAGTTCCTTGGCACTCCTCCTCACAGTTGTCCAAATCCATTCCTTTGGCTCATCAAAGAACAGTTGTTTCCATGAGGACCTGGCTGGAAGTCAGATCCACCTTGGCTCTCATTGCACTCCCTGGTGGGTCCATCTCCAACCAATAACCTCTGCTCTTGTGTCCCAGGAATCTTAAAGGAGGCATGTCATCAAGAGGAGCTGAACTGCCTTGGGTATTCACAGACTTTGTAGAAATTAACCACAGTTGCGTGTAATCAAACACTGTTTCGTAGCTCATGCTTTATTCGTGCAGGTGTATTTCAGTTGTAGTGGAGCTTGTTAGGATATGAATCTAAACCACAGAAACTTTAAAATAGGCATAAATCAGGTGTACAGTCCTGTATCGTCATTTCTACTTGCTTCACCCCTTTCTCCTCCCTAAGAGAGGTGGCAGAGCACACTGAAATTTTACAGTTTGTTTTAGTTTCTCCAAACAATCTGTTCATTGTGCTTATTATTCCCAAGAGATGGAATGATTTTGACCATAGTAAAAAGCTTGTCTTAGGGAGACTGTGGAATCTCTGTGGCTGGGGGTTTAAGAACAGGTTGGACAAGTCAGGAAGGATCAACACACCCTTGTTTGTGAGTCCAGACAAAGAAGTAGACCAGATGATCTCTTCCAGAGGTCTCTTTGAGGCTGATTTTATTTGATGCTGCTGTGAAACCAATTCTCAGTTGGATGCTCTGCCTTAGTGAGGAAGATCTGTGGTAGTATAAACGTGGTTTTTGGCATACTAATATGTTCCTAAATTTAATAATTTATTGAAATTGATGAATAGCCATTGATTTTAACCTATTAATACTGAGAACTTTAATTTCTGCAGTGTTTATAATACTTTATAAAATGTGAGTGTGTTTTTAAATGACCACAATTTTAAATGACCGCTATGGAGTGTCTAAGTAGGAATGATTCTGAGAACAAGCTTGCTTGTTTGACATTTAGGCATCTTTTCAATAGAAAGGCATAAATTACTGTTTCTAGATACAAGTGGTGGAATTTACTTTTGTTACAAGCTCAGAGTCATGGAAAACGTATTTTATCCAATCCTTGCAATTTGATGGCAAAATAACAGTCAAAGCATTGAATAGAAACATTTATATTTTTAGATTTGCTTCATTTTAACAAATGGATTCTTAGTCAACTACTGACCTTATGGAGTTATGGCAAAATGAGCAAAACACCAAATGAAAGTGAATGGTTGTCCTGCAGTTTGACACAGTCCAATATAGACCACGTTAACAATTATATTCTAGAAGCTCTTAATTCTTGTTGGGTACATTAAACAGTAAATAACATAATTCCTACTTAAACAGGAACCACATCTGCTCTGCATTTTTCACTGGAAGCAAATAGGTAAAAATGTTTTGTTGGATAATGAAACAGGGGNATTCCATCAACCTGATTCCTTTCATATCACAGGTCTTTGGCAAATTTCCCCAACTATTCCCTTCTTCAGCTAAATCACCTATGTATACACAGGATAACTCTATATACACAGCATACAGTACAGGTCTAGGTGGATATTTCTTCTTCCTACTTTCATTCTCTTGATCTTCCTGCATTCCTTAGGCATATGGTATTCATCACACTTGTGCACATTTGTAGGAAGGAAATGGGGAATTCCACCCACAGAAAGCTTCCCCAGTCTTCTCCTTTTCTCCTGTATCCAATGAACATGAAAACATTGCTGCCTAACTTCTCCTTTTGCCCAGTGTTCCCCACATCCGTTTGGACAAGCCCTTCCTGGCGCTGTGTTTTGGTCTGGCTGATACTGTGTCATTCAACTGTTGCTGCTGAGAAGCAATGAAATCAGAAAGTGCTGATCTGCATATCTGGGCTGCATATTTTATAAACCCAAATAATTTTGTGGTGCTGAAATTTTTTTGTTAGGTTAACCTCAGAAGAAAAGCAGTACTTTTAATGGGTGATGCTACTCCATCTGTGCTATGCGACAGAATTGTCACCTCACCAATGTAGTGATGGAAGCTGATGTTGAGGAGTCCAATTGTCTTCACATAATGTACATTCCCACTGTACCCTCTTGATCTGTCTTTTCTCCCCATGTGAGTCACATAAGTGGTTTTAAATGTCTTTCAGTGAGTC
>VYZR01102755.1:0-10686 GCA_013400675.1 Oxylabes madagascariensis
AAAAACCAACAAAAAAAAACCAAGATAGAAAGCAGACTGGTATGAAATAATGCATCCTGTAACTACAAAGAAAAACACAAGCAGAGGATGTAAGTTTTAGATATTCTGGACAAGTGTTTATCTTATTTTCATCAGTTTTCACTGCAGTCTCTTTTGTTCTCTTCTTATTGTTTCCCATATCCCTCATTCCCACCCAACCCCCTTTACGTTACTGTATTTCATTAATCAGTAATCTGGTCCAAAGGTTTATTACTGTAAACTGGACTTAGGTACACTGCTGGTGTAAATACAGTTGAATCATCTCCTGCCAAATAGTGGAACTATTTCTTGCAGCAATTACCAAAGGATGCAAAAAATATTCATTCATTTACTTTTCTTAATATCTTTTCTCCCAGGCTGCTTTTTAAATTGGTTGGGGTTTTTTTCCCCCCAGCCAAGAATAAGATCAGGCAAAAACACAGCTACTAGAGTGGGGTTTTTTTCACTTGGTGCAAATCCAAGAGTTCATGTCCCTAAGAGTAATTATTTAACTGATCCATTGTGACTATTGCCATGCAAAATTAGAATTATTTTAACCTTGAATTTTTGAACTGACAATTTTAAAAAGAAGATATGTTTATCCNAGCCAAGAATAAGATCAGGCAAAAACACAGCTACTAGAGTGGGGTTTTTTTCACTTGGTGCAAATCCAAGAGTTCATGTCCCTAAGAGTAATTATTTAACTGATCCATTGTGACTATTGCCATGCAAAATTAGAATTATTTTAACCTTGAATTTTTGAACTGACAATTTTAAAAAGAAGATATGTTTATCCCACTTCCTACTGGCAGATGCAACTGCAAAACAAATTACTGTTTATCACTCTTCACACAACATGGAGGGAGAGGAGGAGGAAGCTCTCTGTAGCACACAGGAGTATAAAGTGATTTAAAATTCTTGTGGCCTTGGGATAATTTAACTTGCAGGCAGATGTTCAGCAATGTGGGACAAACAGACTACACAACAAACTCAGACAAGCCAAGGAGACCACCCACAGTTGCTCAGTCATACATCTAATTTTAATTTAATTAATGAGCCCGACATTTTGGTCTATGGCAGGCCCAGATTCTTTTATTTTAATACACAATATCCTGCATAACAACCATTGCAGCTGAGTGTGTGACAGTGTTTTATGCCAAGAGCTAGCTTTCTTTTATTTGCCTTTTTTTATTCTTTCATTTGAATTACAAACACCATTACCTGACAGAGTACACTGAGGTGTACAAAAAAACCACAGTGGGTAACTTGCTGGTGGCCCAAGTACACGTGAGCAACACAGAGCAGGCAAAGCATTTACTTGACAGAAAACACCTTGAGATGAAATTCAGTCCCCATTTGTGACAAACTGGACACAAAGGTCTCTTCAATTATTTTAGAAATCAAAAGTACTTGCACCAGCTTGTAGAAATTGCTATTCACCTGTGCAGAATTCACACAATGAATTGAAAAGGCAAAACAAGCTCTGAATTAAATTTGATTCTCCTAGTGGCACTATCTCTGCCATATTGAGTGAAAAGAAAATATCTGAAGTTTGCTAAAGGCTCTGCAGGCAAAAGAAGAGGAGGAACATTAAAGATCAAACAGCAACAGGATTTTCTGCATTGGTAACCACATGTAGCAGCCAATGTCAATAGAAATGATTTTCCACCAAAAGATCCCAGATGAGGCCGAAGATCAGGATAACTAGGCCAAGGTTAACGGAACTGAGTGCCCCAATGCTGCAATAGGGTGCCTAAGTGACTTCCACTGGCTGTGACAGCAAACCTGGAGCCCCACATTTACTTCACAATGCAGCCACACAGCAAACTTGGACTAAATACCAAATATTTAAGAATTTAAATATGGAAGTGAAAGTGTTATATAGAGAGATCTGGCATAGTAATAGATACTGCAGTGCAGGCTCTGAGAGGTGAGGGCTGAGAATTAACAACAATCAGGTTAGTTCCTGATATATGCTACATGTTTTTCCAACCTCCATAGTGCGTAGATATTATACACTATGACTCAACAGCTCTAGGCAAGAGACTCTTGCCAAGTAGAGCTCCCAGCAAGCAAAGTCGTCAGATGATTGCCTACTCTTACTGCGTCTATGACAACTAATTCTCAATTCCTACAACTCAGCTGGGCCACAAGCTCCCATCAGGTTCACAGGCCTGCAGTGCCATCCCACCCAGGCCTGTGCTGCAGGGCCTCACTGAGCTATGAATTCCACCTCTTCTCTAAAGAAATCAATTGCTCAATCTGTAACATTTCCAGATCTTGATAACATCAGAGCCAAGAGATGAAACAGTCAAATCATGTGTTGCTCTATTTTCAGCATGGAGCACCAGACACCAGGATTTCAGACCAGCTCATTAATAGGTCAACCGCTGCAGCCTGTGGTCACATGAAACAATTTACTTAAGCAAAATTATCAAAACCTGCTTGTCCTACCTTGAATGCTTCTTTTAAAAAATGCTTTGCAGCCTTCGCAGGACCAGACCCCATAGTGGTATCCTGAAGCATAGTCACTGCAGACTGCACAGAAGTGGGCATCCTTTTTTGAGCCAGGATTATTTGCGATTGGGCTTGTACAGTCATTGCCATTAATTTTTCTTTTTAATGTTTCTCTGATAGAAAAGAAAAACATCTGTTATAAAGAGGAAAAATTTAAACTGCAACTACAATTTAAACTGCAAATGCAAAGAGTTTCATAATTTTCCATTGTCTTCTATTCTCTTTCTATAGAGTCTTCATGTTCCTGAACACAGGATAGTGTGAAACACTGCTAAGCCTTTTCTGACAAGATAATTTGAAGCATGTAGTCTGATCTAGTGATGACACACTAGAAAGATTTAGGCATAAAACTGGACTGCTGCTGAATCAATCACATGAACCCTGGGAAAATCATATGGAATGCTGATGTGTCTTGAAGAATTATTGGGAATGTGCAAGTCCAGGAATTTGTGAACCAAGTGGATTTTGCCTCTTGGGAGCTTCATATGGAAAAGGAGAACTCAATCTCAGACTAAATTATAAGTGCTACAATGAACAGAGCTGCAGTTTCTTTGTCCTGTTAGTAAGGGAAAATTACAACACACATGCATTCTCCAGTATTTTATCCTTTACATGAGGCTTCACTCATTCAATGACATTTTGGAGACAAATAACTGAAGTATGAATCTCAGCCTACAAGATCAGCTCATGATGTCAGATAAAGTTTTCTGTATCACCCTAATGCTAAACAAAAAGAAGTCTGAATACAAGAAGAATGAAGAAATACAATTAATAAAATACTTCCATACGTTAAAAATTGTTGCTCTATATAAATTAGTAAGATATAGACATCCCTGAAGTGTTGCAAATAACATACAGGAACTATTCTTCATGACTGGATTAAAACAGGAAAAAACATGAAAAAAGAGCAAATTCCTGACACCAAGATCCTGTAAACAAACACCAGAGGAAAGGAACTTAGATTATCAGTAACATTGGGTTTAGGTATAGGAAGTGCATCCATTGTATCCTTTTTATCTGGACCTAATTTTCTTGATGGGTTTTGCACATTGTGCTTTTAGCGTCAAAACAATTTCTAGACAGAGAGAAAATAGTGTCATGTGCAAACTCTGAGAGGCTCAGAGTTTGAGAAAAGGAATGGTGTATAGTCAACTTACAGGCATAAACTTAAGCATAGAGACAGAACTTAGGAACTGTAGAATTTTCCTCCTCCCACCTTCCAGAACGATTAGGGAGGAGAAAAAAAATCAGTTCGGATAAGACAGCAGGTAGCATGATTTATGACTTGTACAGAACAAGAGCAGGTTTAGAACAGAACACTGGAAACATGCTGAAAGTGCTGTCAAAGAGGTTTTAACTAATATATTAAAAGTGGATTTTGTGCTGGTTTCATGACAGGAGGTAAGGACAAACACACCCACATGTCAACTGAAAATCATCAAGTTCATAAGTTTTTGAGGAGAACGTGCTTCAATTTCCTGGTAAAAAATTTGGAAAGGAGGAGAAGGTGCTTCTCAGAGCAAATTTCAAAACAGAAAAATTAAGGTATTTTTTGTACAATTAAGTTACTGAGAGACTTTTTAAGAATGGCAATTCATTCAGATACAGCAGGGCAGAGGAGTGTTTAAGTATTTAACAAGCTTGGTCTTTGATTACACACACACCTCATTAATGGGTCGGTGAATCACTGAGTTATTTCCCTCTCTGCCATGCTAGGAAGACCAGTGAGGGGGGACTCTACCCAAGACTAAAGGGGCTGTATCACACATGCCTAAAATGCTGCTAAATGCCAAAAGGGAAAAGCATTCCTATTCCTTCCTAGTCCCCTGTGTTTGGAACCAAAAGTAATTTGGTGTTTCACTTTAGTAAAAGAGGTATATTTTTAAGCTTTATTTGGGAATCATTATCCAATTGCGAGGGTCAGAAGAGGCTCAAAATCAGCTGGAGAGCCTCTGTGACTGATTGATATGCTGTGGAGGGCAATGTTTATTTCCCTTGATAAAGGTTATGGATGAAAATAAAGAAAAAGCACACACCGTAACGTCTCAGTGAGGATTGTCAGCTTTTACCTCCCGGTCATGACAGGTGTTTTTAAAAAGCACTTTTTCTTTCCTTGCTCAAAAGTTTAACGACAGCCTCCCTGCACACATGCAAGCTGCAGGGCTTCCTCAGAATTGCAGCAAACAGCTCGCACGCAGCGGAACCATGCGGAACAAATTCCTCCTGTGGGCCCAGCAGCATCAGAGCTGCTCGTCTGTGACAGCTGCAGCCTCGCACCAGGAGACTCAAACCCCATCGGTTTGCCACTACTGTCTGTGAGGACAACAAACCCTGCAAACAGCCGAGGCTTTTAGGTAAACATCCCATACCTCGAGACTCTGCTGCTCCGACAGCATTTCCACATACAGGGCGATCCAGAGAGGGCAGCCCCAGGCGTGGGTAGAGACCACGTCCCAGCTGCTCTAGGACTGGAGCACCTCAGGATGCTCAGCAGAGGAATGAGCTGCCAGGTCCTGCAGGTGAGCTGGAAGTGGCTGGATGGATGCTCCTGCACCAAAGGATGCAGGAAAATAGGGGATGTACCCTGGCTACCGAGCAATCACACAGTGAAAGATTTACACCTCCTAGTACTCCTTATGACTGTGGTTTCTATATAGAGATACTATCTTTCTAAAAAAGAATTAAGACTTCACTTAAAGTAATAAGCCACTGATTTTCTCTTGGTCATCCTTCTACTCTGAGCAACCTGGTCTAGGGGAAGATGTCCCTGTCCATGGCAGAGGGGTTGGAACTAGATGGTCCTTAATACACCTCTCAATTCAAACCATTCTGTGAAAAAGGCGTTATAATCCAGATTTCCTTGGTTTCTCTTTAATAGCTGCATGGGCAATAGTCTTTATATATCTCTATGAATAGCTGACGACTTATTTATTTTAAACTCCTTTGGGACAGGTTCAGCTTCCCTTCTCTCTGTTGTAGAGAGGGCACTGCAGAGCATCAGACATTGCTCCTGGGCTATTCCAGCTGCTGTCCCAACACTTGGACAACTTCAAACACTAACCTTCCCAGGGCTGTCAAAGTTTTGGAACCTTAACCAAAGTGGAAAGAGTTTGGATGTTACCCCTGTACACATCAAAGCTGCTTGGGGAATTCTTCTCTATGTAAGTGCTACCCAAAGAGTCTTTCCCAAACCACACACCTACACTGAAAGCATATTTGCATTCCAGAACTGCATAAAGCCCACCCATTGCAGAAGGAGTGTGGGTAGTCTCAAAAATAGCACAAATCCTTTATTAACCATTGAACTAAAACTGCTGCCAGGACACATTATTTTTCATACTCCAAATGACTGCTGAAGTTAAATAAGGAGGCCTATGAATAAACATACAGCTGCTGAAGCAGGAACAGCACCTGCACACCCTGAGCTTTCATCCATCCAACAATGTTGTGCCCATGAATGGAACAATTTCATCAGCTGATGATCCAGACGCTGATTAGGGTTTGCAATATGAGTAAATGTGCAGAATGAGAACGTGGTTTTGCAAACTGAGTTTCTTGTCAGCTGAAAATCCAGCCTGTGACTCTGCTCTTCACAACAATTTTACAAAGTCAGATGGGAACAGCAGCAAGAAACAAAGTCAGGATTTTTCAGCAGCCTTTTTCAGCAGCCTTTTTCAGCCTTTTGACATGATGCATGCTGCTGTGTGACTGCTTATACTAAAACCAAAAAGCAAAGAAAACATTTCCCTTAAATTTCAAGTTAACAAAAAGCCTTCACATCTATCAGAACCAGTAAAAAAAAAATAACCTGGATAAAAATTAATTCAAACAATATCGTATGAAAAGGCAAAAAGAATGAACCTTTACCTCTTTCACTCAAAGGACTTAATCTGCCAGAGCATAATTAATTTTATTATGCAAAATAGTACTTAGCAGTTTTGAGCTTTTGTTTACACAATGTAAACTGTTCCCACGCTGAAGGTATTTGTAATGCTCTGTGTTGGTGTATAGTGCTCTAAGGAGGTATTGAAAAAAACCCCATTTCAGAAGTTACATTAAAAACAAACAAACCCCCAGACTGAAGTGGTGTCTAGTGGAGCTTTTTCGGCATTGTTTTGTTTTTCAGAGGGACCAACACATAGAATTCAAATGCAAAAAGAAAAGACTTGAGCTAAGGAAACTGGAAATAATATTCAGCCAAGTTTTAAAGCAACAAGCAGCACTGACCTGCTCCCGGGCAGCACTGGCTCCATGGGTCGTGCCTCGCACCACAGGCTCTTGGGCTGCTCTGCATACAGCAGTGAGGACTGGCAGTGCAGAGTCAGAGGGGACAGATGACCAGGAGCAGACCACAGCGCACTGGGGCTGGAGGTTTGCCTCGCAGTCACGCCCTCTGGATCTCCAAAATTGCTGGCAATGTTGTAATTCACCATAGCAGGGCTGCAGAATGCCATGGAGGAATATTCGTGCCTGTTTTCCATGTAAGATGAGGGAATGTAGACTGGGCTGTGTTCTGCTGTCAGCGTGGACTGATTGCAGCTGTAAGGAACTGGAGAGATGACACCAGCAGGTGAATTTTTAATTTCTGTTTTATTGCATCCAATATCCTGAAGTGGCAGCAACTGAGAAAAGTCCTTGTGAGAAGATGTGCACAGGGACATTTTGAAGCAAGATTGAAGAGTGCTGTTTAAATATTCATCCTAAGACAATAAAGAATAATAATAAAAAAGAATTAATAAGTAAGAAAGCTCTGCATTAAGACTTTTCTACAAAAGAAAGAAGGCACCAGTAAACCAGAAATCATAAAACATCTCGTTAAAACAGATTACTTACCAAATGCACTTAAATACTCAATGTACAAATTTCAGAATGTACCTTTTAGAAAAAGAAAGCTTTCTAGAATATCCTTAAAAATAAAGGCTAAAACATAGATTCATACTCCCTTAAAAACAATAATAATAATTTAAAGAAGAAAACTATTTGAGGCCTGCCTGAAACAAAGATGAAAGTGACAACTTGGATCTTAATAGGAGTTACAACCAGGGTAAATCTGCTCTCTATCAGAGATAAGTTACCCCCAGGTCCACAGCTATAGAGGAGAAATCAATTCTCTTTGTAACAACTCACCATCTCCTGCTGTTGACTGCACTACAGTCTTCAGCCTTGTACTTCAGGGTGCTTCCCTTTTCCATCACAAACACGTAACAGCAGGCATTTTGAAAACAGACAAACACACACACACACGTGTATATCCCCTATACCTTCCAAATCCAGAACTCCACTGCACATCCCTCTACACAGAGGAGGAAGACAGGTAGTGGATGTCATCAAGCAGTGCAACTTCATCACTGAGAGGTCCCTGGATACGGCACCTCTGAACAGAGCCATTAGAAAAGTAGAAGTCATAAAATGCAGGTATTTCCAAAGCTGACAATAAAACTCAAGTGATTTCACAAGGTCCAGAAGTTTTATAATTCCCTGCAATTCTCCATCCCCATCCCAACTGCCCCCTGTCCTTTCTCCCATCTGACTCAGCTATCAAAACAAAGACCTGAAACTGCCCACAGTAAATACGCTTTGCCAGATTTAGGCGTATACAAATTATTTAAGAGACAAAAGAATTTTGAAAAGAAAAAAAAAAGCCCTCCAAAATTATCCTCCTGAGACAGGCCCCTGTCCTAGAAGTATTATTTTGCTGTAGCATTTAAAAACGTTTTTTTCTTTATTCTTCACTAAGAATTTCATCTGCAATTCATTCCGGCTCTGAAGACAGACCTAGTTTGCAATTCAAAACAATTCTGTATCCAAAATAACAAGGTTCAGTCCCCTGAACTGGTATTGCAATGTACTTTTACATATGGTAATAAGATGCTAACATGAGAAACCACAGGATAACTAAACATTAACCCACAGCTTTGCTATTCCACAAGTGGCCAAGGTATAGATGCTAAATGTTCTTACCTTTTGTTGCCTCACATGACCATAAAGCAAGATGAGGAAGATTCAAGCGTGAGTTTGTTGAAGCACCAGCAACCTCCCTGTCCCCAAAGTTCCCAGCCCGATGGCATTTCTAGTATGCCACCTTGGGGCATTGACATGCTTTTCCCCTCTAGGGTGAGGACTGAGAGTAGAAGCATTAACATAAAATGTAAGAAATAGTCTTTTTGACTGAAATGGATAGTTGAGAGTCCTTCCTTCCTCCTCACTCTGCACTCTGGCAATGAAACTGAAGATATGTGTAGAAATAATCAGAAACTCATTTAAATCAGCTCAGGCACTTTAGACCCAGCTGCTGTTTTTTCCTTTGTGGGAAACAGGAAAATGAGATATCTCAGCAGCTGTTTGCGTCCAGCAGTTCTTGGACTGGAACTTCAGAGCAGTCAAAGCAGGGGATTCTGACCTCAGTCCTCACGCTTCATCTGCCCCCACCAGATGCTTCACAGCCTCCTCCAGGAAAAACCGGGCATTGTGCAAACTCCACTGCAAAGGAACCACTGACAAACCCAAAGGCGCTTTCAATCCCAGATTATGGCGTGGGTGATTTTTTAGAAGCAAGTGATGGAACAAAAAAAAATCAAGAGTATTTTCAGGGGTTACTACGAGTGGGCCCAATGAGCACACTGGATTCAGCACACATTTAAAGATTCAGTACAAACAAAGCTGTATTCCCCTTGCAGTCTCAGAGGCTGCAGGTATTCAGGATGAGCATGGGCACTCTGCCAGAGGATCTGGAATGTCCAACAAAAGCTGTCTATGCTTCCTTTGTCCCTCTGCCTCCTTTGGAAGGACACACAGCACGGGGGAACCCCAAACCCTTTGGAGAGAAGGACCTGAGCAGCATTACAGCAACATCTCTGTTACAGTCAGGTAGAGACATTCTGCTGTGACAGCTTTTGAAACAGGCAACTGGTTGTGTAGTTTCCCTCAGCATTTAGCTAATAAATGCCTGGATTCTGTAGAAGCAGAGAGAACACAGAGCTGCTGCTACTATGAAATTTTATGAACAGAAATCAGCTGAGATTTGAGTCATGTTTTTCTGCAGAGGGAATCCACTAATGCGTGTGTGCAGGGTAACTGCCTGCTTAGCAGGAGATAATTGTCTCCATAGGGCAACACACAGTCTTTAGAAACATACACAGAAGTTAGCAGAAGCAAGAGTGAAGCTTGTTTTAGGGGCAGGAGTTCACACAAGAATAAGAAGTCAGTATAGCCTTCTTGAAAAACACACTGCTCATAACCTATTTACAAGAGAAGGAGACTCTGGGGTCCAGCAGGTTAAAGAAAACTGTACTCATGGTCTTCAGCAGGCTGTAACGTAGTGAAAAAATAACAGTATTGACCCGAGATTATTAACCTGGGTAGCAGAAATGGTCTAGCCACAGTAGACTATGGATCTACATGAGATCACATTGATCACGTTTTTTTACACACAGAGAATTTAAAATGGGAAGCCCAGAGCCTCACAAATAAAGGGAAACTGCTGAAATCATGCTTTCTTGCTCAGAAGGTCCTAAAAATTGGCTGCTGGACTGTGAAGAAGTGCGTCTTCAAGAGGAACTGAAGATTGAGGGAAACAGATCTCAAGATATGAGACTTGAGAAAACAAACTCCACAAACACCTCAGAAGGAAGCAAAACCACATTTAATAAAAGGATTATAGTGCAATAGGCTAATAAATTTGTTCCATCCTGGTATAATGTCCTCATATCTTAAACACTACTCATTAAACAGAAAGGAACAACTTCCTAAAGTGAACTCCTGTCCCAACGCTCCCTCTTCCTCTGAAACAAGATTTTAAAAGCAAGACTCAATGATAAAGTACATTATTTAGATGCAGTCTATCAGCCCTGCACTAGATCTGTACCAGACACAGAAACAAAACAGATGTCTATTATTTTTATACTCCTATCTCCTGGCAGCCTGCAAATGTTTCAATCCACTGAAGTCAGTTTAGCTCAGCGAGATATTCAACTACTGAAAAGCCATTATTAAGTAAACAATAGCCATTCTGTCCAGTTCCTCGAGTAACACTTACCATTCACAAATCTAAGATACTACAGGCAGGATTCCCTTCTGACATAAAGCAGCTTCATTAGCTCCAGTACCCAGAGGATGACACCACTATAAATGAGGATGTAGGGAAAAAAACCG
>VYZR01102757.1:4342-40755 GCA_013400675.1 Oxylabes madagascariensis
AAAAAAAAACAGGGGCCTTAAAAAAAAAAAAAAAAAAAAAAAAAAAAAAAAAAAAAAAAGGAAGAAAGCTAACAAAATATTTTTTATTAGTCTTTGTAGATCAAGGATCTTTTCTTCCAAGGGCTGAGAAACAAAGAAAAAATGTTTCACTGTTCAGAGTTCTGCTTTGCTCTTTGTTACATTTCAAAGACTTACTGAGGAAAAATACAACTTCATAGAGATGGCCCATGACATGTAGTAATACTTTTGCATTTATTAAAAACTTGCCCTATGAAAACTGAATTGTACCTTGTTTTGTCTCTGGCTGGACACAATCATATTATTTCTTTTGTTTTAAAAACCCACACATTTCTTACTGATTGTCTTAAATGAATTTTACAAATTCAAATGCATATTTGTATCAATAACTTATAATGATGAAAATGAAATAGAGTGGATTTTGATTTTGGGGATTTAAGTTTAGGGTAAGCTAGGCTTCTCATTCTGGATTTACTGGAAAATACCTTATTTACATATAAGGGGTTTTATATTACTGATCTGGAGACAATTCATTCAGACAATTCACATGTGGCTTTCCTATTACAGTACAATTATTTCTATAGGTGACATTAAAGCAGTCACCTCTGCAGGGTGGGACTATATGCTTGCAAACTTAATTTAGATGCTCATTCCAGAATAGTCAAAAGCAAATCCTTCAACCATCAAATATTTACTCTCTTTTGAAGCATGCATATTATATTGAAATATAATCCAAAACATGTTTAGCTGAGTGACTACATACTTAAGGGAAATGGCCTTTTTTTAAACATTGGCAAGTCCTGTTACATTATGTTTTCTACCTCCATCTCCCACATGAAGACTTGCCTCAGGAAACACATGGATGCTATCCTTATTTCCTGAAAGCATTACTGATGTTTATGCTCCGTTTTTTTAACTAATTAAAACATTGAGCAAGATCTGGTTTTTGTGATCTCTTCCACAACCTGCTGCTTAGAAGCTTCTCTAGAGGACTGCTGTACCAAGACCAGGTTCTTTCCGTCTCTCATTCACTTAGGGACTGAGAACAATTTCATTTTCTAGCTACAAGAAAGCAGAATCAGTGATAAATTCACAGTGTGCTAATCCTATGGGACTAATCAGCTGATAAAACACACCAACAGATACTTACTGAGACTATATATTAGCATATACAGGCATATGGATGTCTAGGTTATGCTGTACATAAATGAGGATGTACATGCACTGGCATGCTCTCTGCCTCCCTGGGTGAATGTTCTGTCATCTTGCACACAGGGTTTTTATTCTTTCTGTGTTTCTCAACATGAATCTGAATGGTGTTTGTTTCATGTGATTTGAATGGGAGCTATGAACCTGCTCTCACAAAGAAAGTGGTAGATATGTCGCCTCCGGAAAGGATTTCTTTCTGCTTTCTTTCAAGCTGTTCCTTGCTTGGTGGTGCTGGTGGTGAATGTATGGTAGTGAGGAGCACATGAACTCATTCAGTCAGATTATGCTATATTCACAAAGCTTTTTAAATTCACCATCACATCTGTTTGCTATGTTAAGCTCATCTGGAAAATAGTTACTGAGGCAAAATTTTCTTGCCCAGCTGCAATGCAACTCAGGGAAAGTAAGACAGACATCCCTGCATTTGGGATCTCTGCTGTCCTAATGAATTCCCAGCTGAGATTTCTGAGTTTTAGGGCAAACAAACTGAGAAGACCTAACAAATCAGAACCTTTGCCAATGATAAATGTAAGGACAGTCTTCATGGTTTGATTTGAAAGCCGTATCATGGCTACATTAGGGTAAGGAACTATTTTTTAAATCTAAAGTTTTGGTGAACTTGCAGATTTTTACCTCCTTTCAATATATTAAAATGACAATTATCTTCTCCAACCTGGACTGGAGAACTGGCAGTTAACACCTCGTCTCTCACACATCCCACTTCCCTGGTGTACACAAGGTGCTACTGAAACAAAATAACAGCGGCTGGATTGCAATTGCCTGTTAAACACCGAGTAACGTGGGAGGCCTCCAGATAAAAGCAACTTGCAGTTTGGAGCATATTGTGATTGAATGACTCAAGGGGAAAGAAACAAAACAAGAAGGTTTCTTACTTCCAGCTGCCTCCGCAGCACAGGTCTGCAGTGCCTTGGGGTCGGCGCTGGCAGTGTTCTGCAGCAGTTCAGCTGGCAGAAATCAAGCAGGGAGCAGCCCAGGACCCAGCAGGGTCTGATGTGAAGCGCAGCCGAAAACCAGCACCCTCTGATAGTGCCAGCCCAGCTGCAGATCAGAGGGAAAACCTAGGTGTGGAGAAAATCTCTGCTGCCACGTTATTTTTCATCAGAGGAAGGAGACTTCCCTGTCTGCTCCGGCTGCAGTTACACAAAAATTCAGTGTCACAAACTTCAGCTGAATTTCTGTAGCAAAACCATACTGGCATATCTACTACCGCTTCTAACTAAAATGACTGTTTCTGATAACCCAAGAAATGATGCTGATTAATATTGTTTAGTTATTAACATTGAAAAGGACATTGCTAGCTTGACCCTCAAAAACATGAAATTAAAAAAACAAATCTTCAAATGTAACGAAAAGTCAAATTTTCAAGGAAATCGCTTACAAAAATTGTTGCAGTGGAAATCTATCTTCTTGATTAATCTTCCCTAAAATAAATAACGCTGTGGAATCACAAGGAAAAATTCAAAAAAACAACAAACAAAAGATGACAACTTGATTAAAGAGGTGCTTTCTCATGAAGCACTTCACTTTTAATGAATTCAAGATTTCTGGGGTGGTGGGCAAGTGTTTTATTTAATTATTTATTTAAAATCCCTGACTGGCACCTTGTTTATGCCTCTAGAGCTCTATAAGAGGAAGACGGAAATATCTTTTTATATATCATTGCTTTTTCATATTTGCATGTCATTTCCTCTTTCTTGATAATAACACTTTTTTTCTTACTATTGTAGGCAATGAGAGCTTAGAAGAAAATTATGTGCAGGACAGTAAAATGGGATTTGTCATCAATGCAATATACGCTATGGCTTATGGGCTACAAAATATGCATCATTCCCTTTGCCCCGGACATGTTGGACTGTGTGATGCTATGAAGCCAATTGACGGCAGCAAGCTCTTGGAGTTCCTCCTCAAATCCTCATTCATTGGTGTTTCTGGAGAAGAAGTTTGGTTTGATGAAAAGGGAGATGCCCCTGGAAGGTAAAGAGGTTTCACCTCAACTAACTAAACCGGAGAGTGGGAAGTGGGAATGTTACCGTAGATTTCTTTGGCTTTTATTCTGAAACATAAAGCATGGACCAGTCTTTCCAACAGTCAGGAATAACACTGGTAACACACAGTATCTTATATTGGGACAGGAGCTACAGTAGAGCCTATCAATTTCTAGTGCTGCAGGAGATGAAAAACCTTGTAACTCACAGACTTTTGGTGTGCAAGGTACTACTGGGTCTCAGCACCAGGGTTTCTGTATGTATAAAGCAAATTATTGGAATTTAATGAAGCATTTACCTGACGTGGTTTTGAATAGAGGGCTGTAGAGCAGATCCTTTTCCAACTGGAGCTCTGCTGAAACCTTGCCAGAGACCATTTAGTGTTGATTGATAAGCTCCTTTATGATCTCCTTAATTAGTTTCACTCCAAATAGAATCAGATCAGTCCCAGAATTTAAAGATAGGTCTGTGTAGAGCAGGACAAATAATAGGGGGGTTTTGGCAGAAGTTTCTGTGTTTCACTCAGTTGGGGTCTGGTCCCAGCTGTGGCAACTGCTATTTTTTAGCCCCCCCACAGCAGACACAGGATGTACCCAAGCAGTGTTTATGACAGCACCTTTGTGGACTTAGATGTCACCTTTGTTTTGCTTATGGGTGCAAACTGACAGAGATCTTTCTTTTCATTTAGTTTGCGAGTACTATTTTAACACATGGGGTTTTCTTGTTTGTTTGTTTTCTTTTTTTTAAATACATTTAATTCAGCTGCTGAAGCACAAAATCCATTATTAATTGAAACCTACCCAGGGATTGCTTCACTGAAGTTTGTTTTCCTACTGAGTTGTTAAAGTGTTATAAAAGGCTCTCTCACTCCATCTTTGGGCTTATTGCATAAGTGCATCTGAGTGCCAAAACCACACAAAGGGAGGGCTCTGGAGCAAACAAGACGTTTTTATGTCTTTTCATGCCTCCAAAGAGTATTCATAAGACACAGTGGTCTTAAAGCAACTCTTATTTCCATTGCTAGGTTTATTAGTAAAACTGGCCAATGTTTTACCATTTTCTATATTGTTATGTTTCTTTTTCTCACCATAATGAAACAGTTTGTTACATTTAATTTGTAATAAAAAGCTAGTCTTGTTGAGCGTTGACTTCAGAATTTTTTTAGTCAAAGATACGAATCAGTTAGGTTAGGCTTTAAAAGTAGAAGCAAGCAATTCCCTTACATTTGAACACACTTATCGACACAAATCCATAAATCAAGTCTTTGCACATATAATTTAGATAATACAGAGAAATTATTGCTTAGTGTAGCTTTATGCTTTTTGCACACTATTTGTATCCATAAAAGCATTACTCCAGCTTTGCATATGCTGCATTTTCCGTCTGTTAGCAATTTGGTTTGATGTTTAGATGTAATTTTCCAATTTTAGCCTAATTCTTATTTATTATTTTGTCACCCAAGAGCATTTCCACAACTCTCATCAGTACCAAGCATAGAATTAGATTGAACAGTTTCTGAATTCAAAACATAAGAGAGTTTATATCAGGACATTTCTCTGAGTAGGCCAGAATGATAGAATTTATTCCATCCATCATTTTGGTCTATAGCAAGGTTCATTTTTCTTGATTCCCTGGCCTACATAGAATTTGATAGGTTATTTTAGGGAGTTTTTTTGTTATTGTTTCTTGCTTATATTTTCACAGTTGGAGCTGGCAAGTTTGGGCAAGGAAATTCACTTAACTTTTTTGTTATTCATTCTGTAATCCTTGGATCAATCTGTGGCATTTATGACGTGGGCAATATGGTATCAGAGAATGGCTATGTGTTTATGAACTGTGATCTGCACGGTCTGTCAGATCCTTGTATGGCAGCAGTAGTTTAAGAGAATCGTCTGTAGCTTCAGACTAGCTGTAGTGTTCCCACAGCTTTGTGTGGAAAGTCTCTTCGTGGATCAGTGAACAGACCATAGCACTGTGTCAATACCCAAGAGTTTTTGTACCTCAGATACAACACCTAAATATAGCAAAGTCAGCCTGCTATGAAATTTCCTAGTTTTTTTGGCTTTTCTATGCAAGTGCGAGAATGTCACACAAATGTATAAAAACCTTTTAGATATCTTGTCCTCACATCATGTGAACAAATCAACTTCACAAGGCAGAATAATATTCCTTCTTGGAAGGCAGCAACCCTTCTCATCATTTTCAAAATCAGTGAGGTTCTTCAAGCAATTTACTCCGAAAAACTCCTAATTGTCACCATCACGAGTAGAGCAGATAGAATTGCCTGTAGTTGTTTGGCACTCCCAAAATCTGATGTTTTCAAACCCATACAACTTCATTAAACCTTAACCATTTGTTTAAATACAACTGTATTTATCATCTATCATCTATCATCTCAGGCTCAATTCATGGTTTCAAGGTTTTATCAAAATGACATTGAAAAACACAAAGCACATATCCAAAGGTGTATTTCTTCTGTGAAGAATCTTTTCTCTGAATATCTCTTATGCAGAAATATGAAGCAAACTTTTATTGGAATGGCACAAATGCAGTCATTTAGCTGAGTGCACTGCCTCTGGGAAAAAATTACCTGGATGTAACTCTGGAATATATGCTGTATATGCTCGCTATACTGTCATTAAGAACATGCTGGTAAATTTGCTCCACTTTTTACTTTCACTGAGTAGCTCCCATTTCCTTTCTCTGTAGCAATTATATCACTCAAATTTCCAGAAATGGCTGGAGAAGGTGTGAAGGATGCAATAGTCAACACAACATCCTTCTCTGGGATACAGAGATATATTTTTAGCTCTGGTCTATTCTAGGTAATTGCCTCCTTTTACCTTGTGGTTGGTATGAAGAACCTTTCCTCTCTAGCACAAACAATTTATATAGACCTCTGGACATAACATGCTTTGTGACAACAGGCAGGAGAGCTTTCAGCCCCTGCAATGAACCTTTGATACGTGGAGAAATGCTTGGGTTCACAAACTAGGAGAAAAATTTCACCTAACTAACATTTAATCTTTACTAGACTCGGACATAGAACCATGTAAGTGTATTTCAGTTCAAAATAGTTCAGGCTTCAGTCATGACAACACCACCTACTCCAATGCTTTGAGTAAATAATCAAATTTTGCCTTATGCAACACCTTCAAACTTGCAAGTAAACAATTTTTTTTTTTCAAATATGCATTTTTGTTTTGGAGTTCAGATTCATGGGTGGTTATTTCATCCATTTACAACCCAGCATTGCTCAGCATTGCTCTTTTCTGTCCTGTCTTCCAGGATAGCAAACAGCAGTACCAGTCTGGTATTATGGCTATGGAAAAAGGTAACTTCAGCTATCACAGATTAACTAGAGTAAGAGTGTACCTGTGACCAGCTGATTTATGTTCTGGCTTGCCTTACAAGTAACTTGTTCATATGACACCACCTATTGGATCACATCATTTCCCAATATACCAGAGAGCTTGCTCTTATAGTAAAAGAAGGTTTAATTTTCTTACCCGCTGAATGTTTTATGGCTTCTTTAAATGCTGCCATGTGTGTGTGAAATACACCTGCCTCCAAGAAGTCTCACTTTCTCAGAGCTTCACAACTCTTGTCAAACCCACTTCTTTTGGGGTCATAATTTTTAGCATGGACAGAGTCTAAAATTGTTGAAGTCATACATACGTGAGCAAGGGGATGGGAGGAGGTATTCTAGCACTGAATTTGTCTTTGCTCAAATAACAGATTTTTCATTAAGAAAAAGAAGGAAAGGATAAAGAACTTAAGCACATCTCCATACACCCAAGTGTATTTGCTAGAACACATTTTTCCACTTAAAATTCAAGCTGCGTATCAAAGCTGCAAACATTGTACTACAACTTGTCATAACGATAGACTGTGTAAGAGCTTTTAATCTACATACTTCTTTCTTTGACAGGTAACCCATAGGAAAGGGAATAGTATTATGAGAACACAGGAGAAACTCTTAATTGATATTGCATTAATGCCACTCTGTGCCTTGCAATGTATTTTTATAAAAAAGAAAAAATGCGTGTGGGCTCAAAAATTCCATTAAGGGAATGTGAGGTTTTAGTAATCCTTTATTCCCCTTCCTAAATTAATTTTCCAGCCCAGAGTAATTGATTTTGTATCAGTCTAATAAAAGGACAAACTAAAATCCAAGTACATTTTCCTTGCTCAAAAGAGGCATGCACATTTCTGCTGAGCTTTACTCCTGTCTGTTGAGTACCCATTATGAAATGTCTGACTCTCACTGCTTCTTGTTATCCCGATTCTTCACAAGCCTGGAAACAGCATTTCTTATTTTAGGCACTTTCTTTAGAAGAACTTTAGAAGGGATATGAGAAGCATTTGTTCGCTAATGAATCTGAAATTTACCCCTTTCCTAAGGAATGCCTTGATTAGTGGCCAATTCCCAACCAATGGAGCTGCCTCCTGCTTGGAGCTCCATTGAACTCAGTGGCAGGGGTCCCTTTTCAGATGTGATTCAGTGGAGCTCTGCAGTGGCACTGGCATTATCTGAACATACATATTTGCAAAACTGAGGTCTAATTACAGCTGTAAATATGCATTTCTTTAAATCATCTTTAACTAAAGAAACCCCAAAGACTTAGTTAAGAAAATTACTCTGCTCTACTCTAGAGAATAATTCTAGCACCTCTTCCCTCTGTGAAGTGCAGAGAGTGTTGAAATTTTGCATATTTGAACCTTAAAATGGAAAAGAAACAAATGGATGTCTCTCTTTGCTCACAACCAAATATCCCAATTTTATTTATGGCCCATAATTTCTTACCTTACCTTTCATACTTAAAGCATGTACACATTAGCAACACCCATTATAAACCAAAGATTTTTTTCTCCAGAGATCGAGACAATCCAGTACAGAAGAGCAAGGCAGTAAATCCCAGGCTTGGAAAATATAAGATGCTTTGGTATTTTCAACTCTAATGCTAATTCCTTGTTCTCAATGCTCTTTCTCTTGTCATTTATTAAATGAAGTCCTCCCCCTTCTCATCATCTTAAGAGACCAGGCTGTGGGTTTAGCCTCTTTTGTGGTTCTTCCTCTCTCTACACACTCCAACATTTATTCTTCTGTTCTTGTTTATTTCCTACTAAGAATCAAGCTACATTCTGTGGGTAAAAGAATGAATATAAATATTATCAATAAGGGATGCACACACATCAGGTCCAACACATTGAAGGGAATGGGGCTGGCTGGATGGTTACTGTAGCAGTTTTTTATGTTTCCCTTACCTCAGTCTTGGGAAGTGCCCTCCTACTTGCCTAGGGTGAGGAAGTAAATGTTGTGACTGAGGTGCTAACTTTTCCTGACAGAATCACTGGGCTGTATAATATGAATGGTTGAATTTAGAGCTTACAGCTAACTTATGGCAAACCAGTTCGGTTGGTTTCAGCATTTCTGCTTAAGAGCTCCCAGCAAGGGCTACATTACAACCAGCCTGCACGGAGACAACAAATGAAGGTTAAAGAAGTTTTGACAAATTATTTGAAAACACAGCATCCAGACATTGCCTACATGTGCATCTTCAGCAGAGTTTACTGTCTTGGGTGTGCAGCTTTTCCTGGACACACAAATTTTACCCACAGTTTTATGCAAGCAAGGCAGGCAATCAGCAATTGTGTATCAATCAGAGCTGACCCTTCCTGTGATTCTGCTGTGAATCATAAAGGATTTGGGGTTTTTGTGAAACTCAAGTCCCTGGTATTAAGGGATAATATGTATATTTAGAGGCAGAAGAAGAGCAAGGTAAATTTTTGTCCTTTATGTTGCAGGACAATGACTCATTGTTTTTTCTTTGCAGATATGACATCATGAACCTACAGTACATAGAGCCCAACCGCTACGACTACGTCCTCATTGGAACCTGGCACGAGGGCGTGCTCAACATTGATGACTACAGGATTCAGATGAACAAGAGTGGAATGGTCCGATCCGTGTGCAGCGAGCCTTGCCTGAAGGGCCAGATTAAGGTGTGCCTTGGACACTTACTTTCTGCTCTAGAAATATGAATATCCAGTCAGTGTTTTTCCCTAAACCCAAGCAAGCTCTTTTCAAGCCAATGGGTAGGACTTCCTTTCCTTCAGGAAAACCAAAATTATAGAAAGACTCCTAGATTAATATCTTTCTTTAACAATACCATATACAGGCCCATGTTTTCTAAAATTACCCTTTGTAGGGATGCAGAATCTTTTAGTGTGACAGAATTTGAATTTCACCTTATGTGAGAAAGATTTTCACTTAGTCATTGCCTACAACATTCAGTGGCTGTGATTCACTTGGGGCTGATCTTGAAAATATCATGACCCACGGGAATCCAGTATTTTGTTCCAGTAATTACACCTGCGAGGAAAATGAAAGAAAACCAACAAACCCCGTGCCTATTTGTATCTCGTGTTCACAACAGGACAAATGGAAACACAAATGAAATCAGTCTGTGTTCACCAAACAGTAGTACTTGCATCAAGCTACATATAATTTGCTACTAGTCATGTCTGGATGACATAAAGATGTTTCACCACTATCAAAATGGTATGGATGCATTGAGTTTAAAACAGCAAGAAGCCCATTCAGCACAATCTCCTTAGAGTAGACCTTCCTTTCTATTTTCATTTAATAAGCACATTTGCAGCTTTTCATTTCTATATTGCTACTCTAAGCAATAAGCAACTGATGATTTGGCAAAGGCACAGGAACACACTCCAGCATCTTGGAGGAGAAACATTATTGGTATTTATCACCCTCCAAAACATCTTTTCCCTGTTTTTGAGATTGTGCAGTTTGTGTATGTGTGTATATGTAAACACCATGCATACAAAATGCCAGATTCAGCTCTCAATGAAGTCTATTGGATTCTCTCCACAGACTGCATGAGGAAATGCTAACAAAAAAAAAAAAAGCCCACAAAACCAGTGTTCAATAAAACAAATATTTTGCATTTCACTATTGTATTTACCTCTGCATATAGATGGATAGGAAGATCTGGAAGAAAAGGATGGATTTCTCCTTCCTGGCAAACAAGGCCAGAGTCCTTGTCAGAGCCCTAGGAGCCAGAGATATCCTTGATCTTTCTTTCAGCCTCAGGGTAATGAAACTAGGAATCAAGACAAGGAAATAATCTTTTCAGCATCAGATCATTACATTTAGCGGCCCCCACAGCAAAGAAAGTTTTCAGGCACATTTGTCTCTAAAAGAGCTATTCCAAAGCATGAGGTGGGTCACTGCCTACTATTTTTTTTCTGCTAGAACCCAATAGATCCTTTTAGCAGGGTGTTTTGTAATTTGTTCTTATTCTAATTTCTATTTATACTTATGCAATGAGCCCCAAAGAGACTTTCACATAAACTGCAATGTACGTGTATGTGCTTGTGTGTACATGTATATTATATGCATTTATATGCATGAATTACTCTTTGTTCTAACCTTTGACTTTGTTTACTGCTTTTTACTATGCAATAGATATTAAGCATGGGCTGAGCTGCTTGTCCTGACCTCTGCCATCTCACAGATTAAGCCTCAAGTTTGATTGAAAATATGACATTCACCATACCTCTGTACCAGAGGGAAAACGGTTTTATACTTTTAACTCAGAACAGCTCTCCCCAAAACAAAATAAAAATGTCCCCAGAGGTTATCCTTGAACTCCTAAGCATAAATTTTAATACAGGAATTGATACAAAATCATCATTTTTTTTTTCCAGCTGTTTGAAATGTGTCATACACAGGAATCCTGTCACGCTTTAAAAAGTGGATTGTGTTATGTGTTTGCTGGGAGGTGGTGGTGTGTGCCTCTGTCGTCTGACAGAGGATCAGAACTGAGGATGTATTTTGTATTGCAGGTGATCAGGAAAGGAGAAGTGAGCTGCTGTTGGATTTGTACTGCTTGCAAGGAGAATGAATTTGTTCAGGATGAATTCACGTGTAAAGCCTGTGAGCTTGGCTGGTGGCCAAATGCTGACCTGACAGGTAGGGATGTGTCCTCCCTCCAAATGCATTCTTTTTCCACAGGGTGCAAGGAGAATGCTGTGCGCTGGACAGTAACATCTCTGCAGCATGCAGAGATATTAAAGGTACATATTTGGACACACATTCCAGTGCAGTTTAAGGTGTCTGTCTTTCAGCCTAGTGCAACTGCAGAGACAATGACAGCAACATTTCTGCCAAGAAGAAATGTTATAGTCTGTCTCTTCCTTTCCTTCATTTAGAACAAATATTAATAAAGCTGTTAGGATTGCTGATGAACTCAGTAGCATTTGCTGCAATTTAGCAGTGACTATCACAAGAGTTCTCTGCATTCTTGTCATATTGACTTGATACTCTTTTCTGATCATTTTACCATGCAATTAATAACACTTTATCTGGGATTTCAGGACCTTCAGTAACTGATTACTGGAGTCTTGTTTGTTACAAAGATCATTCTCACTGCACCCACCAGCAAGAAGAGTTTCAACAAAATCCTGAGAAAGGCTGTCTGGAAAGAGTTAGTCTTGTGTATATGCTTTGGATGAGTTGCACACTTCAGCATCCTTCTGTTCATTTTTTACCTGTCAAGGTCAACCTCTGCATCTGCTCTGGGCTTTGCAGCAACCATTACCCCCCAAAAAATAGCTACACATGGAGAAGTATCACCCTGACCTTAATGTTTGTTTGTATCACCGTGAAAGACTAGAGGCACCTCTGCCCCATGTCACCTCTGCCTCTTCCTCAAGGTAGCATTCAGCAGGTGTAGTGGTTTCATGTTCACCTCTGTTTCTGTTNGCATTCATATGTTACAGGAAAAACAGTCCATTCTCCATAGTTTACTAGAGATGTCCAGCCAAATTAGGCCACTCCTCCTCCTTTGTCCCAAATAGTCTTTTCACTCTCTCTTCACTGACTTCAGTCTCATGCTGTGTCTCCTTACCGTCCAATCACTTTGTCTGTTCTCACTCTGCGAAGGGCCTGGGCTCTGGAAGTTCCATCTGCTGGCAGGAAAGAGTTAAAACTTGCCCAGGCCTGCAGTGCTCATGTGATCGAGGATTTTCAAAAGCCCCGCAGGGATGGGGGAAGAGAACTCAGGCCGAGGAAATTCAGAGCGGCCTGGCTGGTGAATGTCTCTTCTTTCCACCCCTCACTCTCATGCAAGGCAGCCCAGCTCAGAGCTGCCATCAGAGGCTGCAGGCTCCCCTTCTCGCTGCAGCTGCTACTGGGCCCGGCCATGGCCTGGCCCCCGTCGCCATGGCCCCCACACGTGGCCAGCCCTGCTGAGCTACAGCCTCCCCTCTCCCCCGTCGGCAGCCGGGGAGAAAAGGGGCTCAGCCGGGGAGAAAGAGGGCTCAGCCGGGGAGAAAGAGGGCTCAGCCGGGGAGAAAGAGGGCTCAGCCGGGGAGAAAGAGGGCTCAGCTGGCCGGGCCACTCCCAGAGGCAGCGGCTCCCGGAGACCCGGCCAGGCCCTGCTGCTGCCCACAATGTTAACTGGTGGCTCTCCAGAAGAAGAGAGACCGGCTTTCCAAACTCCTCCTGAATTTAAGCCATGTTACCCAGAGGTGCACAACGGTATTTAATTGGCCAATCTGGTTGTCAGTTTCAAAGAAGATCACTATGGATGGTTTTTACCATCCATGCTAAACCAACACAGCAGGGCATCACTCCTAGTCAGAAAATGAATCTGATCACCTAGCCAAAGATCAAATGTGCAACTTAATGCTTCTTTGTCCTTTACCATTGACTGTCTGACAGCTAGATGTTGCTGCAACATTTTGCACATAGTCAAAATCCTCAAACTTCAATTAATTTGTTCTATGAGATACTTCAAGCTAGTAACTAAAGCCAAAGGAGGTCTCAGAGCATGTATTTTGAGAGGGAGAGCTAGCCACTCCTCCAGGTAAAAACATGCTATTAACCACAAAAAACCAGGAAATGCGACACATTATCTGTCTTGGTTTTCTACGGAAAATAAGTTATGGTCACGTCCCAGATGTGTGTCTATATTCCATACCTCCCACTCTCACCACCCTGCTCTGCCCCTGCTCTGGTTTGCAGCTAAACTGACAAACAGATTTGTCAGGATACAAAAATCTCAGCAATCATTCATGTTACAACAGCCCTCTTGATAGAGGATAGAAATGAGCCAAGACACAGACTTCTTGTTTATGACAGCATGAAAAGGGTCCTGCTTTATTCCTCTTTACAGCTCAGCCACCCTGACTCCAACTATTCACTGACTCTGGCTGCAGCAAGCTCCTATTGGAGATTTCCCTTGCAGCCTCTGACTGCTGGTCATTTCCTGCTAAACTATGACTGCATGTATTGGTTTGCAGACTCTGACTGCAGGTTCTAACAACAGGCTCTACCTACAGACCCAGACTGATCTCACCGCAGTGATTCTCTGTCCTCAGGATCCTTCTTCAGGAGTTTCATGTTCCCTCTTCCTCAAGGTTCATGAGGTGATCCTCCCTCACCAGCTAACCCACTCCCTTTTATCACAGTTATCTTTATTGGATATAGCTGTGACTCCTCAGGGGCCAGGCTGTATTGGGTAATTAACACAGCTGTTATTTATCAGGGACGAGGCCACCTGTCTTCCCTTCTCCTACAATTTAGACCCTTTAAGTTTCATGTCAGTGGGTTATAGGGAGAGTAGTTAATGAAAAATACATTCTGTAAGGGCCCAAATTGCTGAAACACATTGGGTATTAATAGAAACCAAAAAATCCACAGAACCTTTTGCAGATGTCCAGACCATTTGAAAAGCTTGTATTTAATCCTGCTCCTACAGGACACCAGCGTCTGCTAATTTTAAAGCAGGTTTCCATACACAAACAGGTTGTGCTTGTCTTGGAGGTTTACAGAATTGTTTGTATCTACTCTTCAGGGAAGAAAAAGGGATTTATTGATTAAAAAGAAGCCAGAGCAAAAACCTGGTGAGAGATCAATACATGCTTGAGAGAATATGGTTCAGTGCTACCAGCTGCCCAGAGTAGCTCAAAAGGGGTCATGTCAAAATGACAGGCACTGCTGGAAAAGAGTTGCGGAAAGAATCAGTGCTGGAAAAAATCTCCAGGGCATGTTGCAATCTATTAACTTTTAATGAAATCAGTAGATGACCTGCTGATTTTTGTTTCTTCTCAGCAAGGAGACTGGAGTGCTGCTGTTCTAAAATCACAGTAACGTCAGCCAAATAACAGCATAGCCATCGACTTATTTCCTAGAGAACATTGAAATGGCAGTCTGCTCCCGCACAGCTTCTTCAGTCTGTCTTATGGAAGAAAAACCTTCTTTTTTTAACCCCTAAAATTGATTTACTTGAACTATACTACGAAGTACAAACCTGTGGAAGGAAGCTGATGCCATCCTTATCTTTAGAAGAAGGTGATTTATCTAGATAAACTCTGTCTCTTGAACTTTGAGGGCGTCACCATTGGTATAATTTAATTTGGAATTCTCTTTTCTTGCCAGGACTCCCATCAAACGTGTTTTTATAGCTTGATTTTATGTGTTGTATTCATACCCTGACAGTCACCATAGCATCTAGACACAGACAGTAACATCTCACAGTGCAGATTGTTTTTCCCTTTGCCTTAAATCTTAAATGCTAAACATGTATGTGGTTTTAGACTCATTTTCCATCACAGATGGAGGCTCTAAAATCCTTAATCCCTTAAAGAAACGTGAAGCACATACTAACCTATTTCGTAAGACATGCTTTTCAAGGTGCTCCATTTTCTCCATTTGAAATCAGTCTCTGTTGCTCAGCAATCATTTCCTGACATTTTAATTTTATTTTTAAATGTACACAATTTTTTTTTTAGATTGATTCCCTTAAATATGAATTCTGTGAAGTGGATGCAGCAGACACAAAGGATTTTTCACCACAGATGATGAAAACCTGACCTGAGAAATAGTCACTAAAGCCAGTACCTTAGACCTTGTGCCAATAGAAATCTTTTATAGTACCAAAAATATAATATAATATAAGAAGGCTGAATGTCAAGCTAGTAAACTCAGTTTACATAAATCATGTTAAATAAGCAATAAAACAAGATAGGGTAGGAAGCTTTACAGTCTTATGAAAAGAATCATAAGGTTTTGGGGCCATCAGTTACTTTGGATGTATTAATGATCTCAGAAAACATCATAGATTCTTTTCTTGTCCTTGCACTATGAATATAGTAATAAAAAAATTGATTAGCCTTCTGATCTTGGAAATAATTCCGTTAAAATACAGGGGAAATAGTACATGCAAACTATCAGACAGCCTTTACCAGAAAATTTTAACTGTGAAGCTTTTGCTCTAATTTTTGGGGGGGTTTGGGTTAGTTGCTGAGGGGGATTGTTTGTTTTGTTTTGTTTTGTTTATGCATGCACAGTTTCCTGGGTATCGTCCCCCACTCTCAGTGGGGTTCCAGAGCCCACTTTCTCCTATCTGGGAAGTGACCCACCTTCACAGGTGCTGACAACCAACAGCTGTTAGTTGATAATAAGCAGTGTAGGGAACTTTTTGCAGCTTGTAAAATATGTGGTTCTTGGGCTTGCTGGTGCCCAGGAATTACACTGGTTTAATGAAACATTTCTAAGCAAATCTTACACAGGATAAGCTTAAAGCAAACGATAGGCTTAACTACCATGTTGAATCTGGGCTAAGCCCCTGAAAATATAGTTTAAAATGGAATAATGTGAGTATGTCTTGATGTGGTTAAGCTTGAAGTCCATATTGAAACTTAACCCTTCCAACAACCACTGACCAGATTCTTGTATGAGAAGAGCTTCACATATATTAATCAAGGAGCTTCTGATCCTTAGTCTTTAATTAAATCATAGAGGAACCAGCTTCCAGTCAGGGCTGCTGAGGCCAATGGCCAAAAGTTCACACTTCTAATAAAGAGGTTTTCTAATAAAGAGGTATTTCACCACAAAAGTGCTGGTTAGAAGTATGGGTTTCCTATCTGAGTCTTGAACAGACCATATTGAGCAAAATAATTTTCTTTATAAAATTTTCTCTTTATAATATTTTCTTTATAAAATAAGACCTCTGGTAGCCACTGCTATAATTTCTATTGGTTTTGATGTTACAGGCATGTATAACAACACAACAACACCTGTTGTTAAGACAGCTTGGAGAAAAAGTGTACAGAATTATAAGATCTTATTTCAGTTCATATGACATTGGCAGACATTAAAAGTTCAAGCAGAAATTTTCCATGTCAGGACTTTAGTACTCTGTCTTGGGCTGGTTTTTTTTGTTTGTTTGTTTGTGTTTTTTGGTTTTGTTTCGTTGTTTTTGTTTGGTTGGTTTTGGTTGGTTTTGTTTGGGGTTTTTTTGGTTTTTTTGGTTTGGTTTGGTGTTTTTAGGTTTTGGAGGGGTTTTTTTGTTTTGTTTTGTTTTGGTTTGTTTGTTTGTTTGTTTGTTTGTTTGTTTTTAATTCCAACTGAAAACATTTTTCCCCTGTTTCTCAAAATGAGGTTATGGTAGAACTGTTCAACCCTGATCTAGATCTATACCATGTCTTACTTCTCAATTATTTGGAAGGAAGGACTTCACATTACAGTACCGGTATCTACATTGCAGTAGGGGTACCTGTTGGTAGTTTTGTGTCATCACATGGAAGATGCATACAAATTAGGCAAAATTGTGGGACTCAGAAGCTTTTAGTTCATAGATGGTTTCTGCAAATGCACTCCACACTGAGGAGGAAGGGACTGAGCACAACTTTTGCCCACCACAATATCAGGACCCTTGCTAAGATCTAGCAGCAAAAATGAGAGGAAAACATGCCTCTCTCACGAGCTTGCTGACATTACCATCTTTTCCCTGTTCTTTTCAGCCATGTCCAACAACTCAGACAGGTAGAGTTCATGAGCAGCCAGTCCAGGATGAAAAAAGCTGGACCAGCAGTTTGTAATGAAGACATCAGGGTGGAAAGGTGGCTAGAAAAAAACCGAACTGTAAGGTGAACTAAGACAGGGATGATGACTGGGACTGGGAGGAAAGATACTTGAGAGGTGGGGGAAAGGCAGAAAAGATGAGTTGTGTCCGAGGGAAACGTGAAGAGGACAGAAACGAGAAGTAGAAGAGGCCATGGATACTTCCCTTGGGATAAAGAAATATGTTAAAAGTATTTTGGAACTGTTAAGTCAAGAATGGAAATTAGAAAATGCCATAATGAAAGTTTTCCATAACAGCTTCACAATCATAACATCTTATTAACACAAAGGATTTTATTTTCTCTGTAGTGTTTATTGCTGGTATTACTTCTTCAGCACAGTGAGGAAGATATCCAGAGACTCCTTTAACTTGAATGTGGGAAAGAGCAGTTAAGCACCGTCTTAACAGACACCTGTGTTTGCATGTCTGTACTAGTCAGAAAGGAGAGTCCTTCCAGTTTTTATCTGAAGGAATGCATATTCTGGGGTTTGACTTTTCCAAGAGAATTAAATTATATTTTTTAGTGGGAAAACAATGAGCAGAAGGTTTGACAAAATAAGAGTAAGATAATGTGAAGAGAAAAAAAGCAGAAATGTACTACGAAGGTATAGTATCTATGATATGGTTCCATTAAAATTTGGGGTTTATTACCATTTTTCTGTCCATAGACTTCTGATTAATTTATATTATTAATAAAATCACTCTCAAAATTGTAGTAGATCTAACTATACCAATTGTGGTAATGATTAAATAAATTAAGCTGAGGAGGTAAAAAACCTACCCATTTGCAACAATGCCTTCCCTGCTGAAATGAAGAGATGATGCTGAGTTTGTCGGGGTTCTGTTCCCAGCTGTGCCTTCGGTACGCTGGGCTTGTCATCAGGTATCTCTAAAAGCTGATATTTCCAAATCTAATTTCCTGTTGCAGCATCATGAGAAAACATTTGGGACAACCAAAATGGATGGCTGTTTTTTGAACATATTTCATCCAAACTTTTCCATGATGTAAATCACTTCTTTGTAAAATGGTTTTCATAATCCATGTCACATAGACATATGCTAACATTTGGATTATACTGAGATCCAGCAAAAAATGTTCTTCCAGGAGCTGCCTTTCTAACACTCTGTTTCTCTTCTGTACACTGCAGGCTGCGAACCCATCCCTGTAAAGTATCTCCAGTGGAGCAATATAGAGTCTATTGTGGCTGTGGTCTTTTCCTGCCTGGGGATCCTGGTCACCATGTTTGTCACCCTTATCTTTGTGCTCTACAGAGACACCCCTGTTGTCAAGTCCTCCAGCCGTGAGCTCTGCTATATTATCCTGGCTGGCATCTTTCTGGGTTACGTCTGCCCTTTCACCCTTATAGCTAAGCCCACCACGACATCCTGCTACCTCCAGCGCCTGCTGGTGGGCCTCTCCTCCGCCATGTGCTATTCTGCCCTCGTGACCAAGACCAACCGCATCGCGCGCATCCTGGCGGGCAGCAAGAAGAAGATCTGTACCCGCAAGCCCCGCTTCATGAGCGCCTGGGCCCAGGTGGTCATCGCCTCCATTCTGATCAGCGTGCAGCTGACACTGGTGATCACGCTGATCATCCTGGAGCCCCCCATGCCCATCCTCTCCTACCCCAGCATTAAGGAAGTTTACCTTATCTGCAACACCAGCAACCTGGGCGTCGTGGCTCCTGTGGGCTACAACGGACTCCTCATCATGAGCTGCACGTACTATGCCTTCAAGACTCGCAATGTGCCCGCCAATTTCAATGAGGCCAAGTACATTGCATTCACCATGTACACCACTTGTATCATCTGGCTGGCCTTCGTGCCCATCTATTTCGGGAGCAACTACAAGATCATCACCACCTGTTTCGCAGTGAGCCTGAGTGTGACAGTGGCTCTGGGGTGCATGTTCACTCCTAAGATGTACATCATTATAGCCAAGCCTGAGAGGAACGTCCGCAGTGCCTTCACCACCTCAGATGTGGTGCGTATGCATGTCGGGGATGGCAAGGCACCTTGCAAGTCCAACACTTTCCTCAACATATTCCGGAGAAAGAAGCCAGGGGCTGGAAATCCAAAGTAAGTGGATTGACTGCAGGTACACATCTATCTGTAAATGTCCCTCTCTTTGCCATCCTCTCTTGGTTGACTGTAGTCTGCTGAATGATAAGGTATGTAACAGTTTTTCATCTCATGTGTAGCAGAGAAGGTGGAAATGACCCTTTAGTTCTAAGCCTCAGATGGATATTGACGTGTTGCTTATCATCTCTCCTGCTCTGAAGGCAGCCCTGTGCACAGCTCCCTCTACCACTGGGTCAGGTTAAGTAGTGGCAGAATAACCAAGCTCCATTTGTAGCTTCTTGTATCTCCCTGTCACACGCACATGTGACAGGGATCTCACGCCCTGATGTGCAGTTGTTCTGCATTAGGTTCAAACTGAAGTGCTACTGTAGCCTTTTAGAAAAGAAATCTCTGTCTGAATGATTGTAAATCATATGTACTTGCCTAAGGCCACTGGAATGTGTGTGAAAGCTGAGGAGTCATCATGACTGTGATTCAAGAGCACCCTCCATGCTATCCCTGTGTTTTCTTAAATACTCAGCATTATGAGCAATACTCTTCCTCATCATTCGTGTAAATCTCTCCATGTTCTCAAACTCAGTGTTGGTGTGAAAGTTGCAGAAGTCAACTGATGGTGAAAATGAACTTGCATTCACATCTTTAGAGCTCATTATTTTCCTTGCTAATAATTAAAAGCAACCCAGATGCAGCAGAGCGGGAGAGAGAACTGTTACTTCAAACAGCATCTTCCTGTGAGGAGCTGTCTGAAAATTTGCATTCTTAATTATCTTATTGTTTTTTAATCTTTAAAGAATTACCATAGGACTAGATATGAGCTTAGATGATTTTTGTCCCAAAAAAAAAAAAAAAAAGCGCACCAATGAAACCTACATTTCTGAGCTTCCCAATAGAATTGAAATTCAGTTAATTTCCAGTTTTTTGGGATCTGTAGGTTTCTTTGAGTCAGGTTGGTTTCGATTCAGTTTGCATAAGAGCCACTTTCGTCTGTCCTGGTGATGGAGGTAATACTGCAGAAAACCCATGCTGTGATCAATTTTGTCTTTATGCTACTTCAGTACATTTTATTTTTTTGCTAGACAGGGTTCAGAAGGGAAGGGAATGGAGACATAAGTGACCCAAATACACAGCTCAGTGTGCCACAGAGGCCACATCACGGCTGATGACTCCTGAGCTAGACAGAGAGAGAGTAGGGAGTGGCAAAGAGCCCTAGCAGCCATCAGCTGCAGGGAGATGGTCAAAAGTCTCTGTAGCCCAAGAGCTTGAATTCCATGGAAATAGAAAGACAGAGCCTGATCCACCTTCCTTGGACTCTGTGGTAGTTAGATGGAACTCAGATGTCTGTAAGAAACAAGTGTGGTGTCCCTGCAGTGTGGTTTCTGGGTAAAGTATTGGTGTCTTTAAGTTGATGTCTGTCAAAAAAAGAGGACTTTTGAATATTTTAGGTCATGAGAAAGTTAATAACTAATTCTCTGTTCTGCTTACTCTTCTTCTACCTTTACTTAAAAAGAAAAAAAAAAAGTAATTTAAATGATCCAAATGTGATATACTTAGAATACAGTTCTTAATATGAGAGAATATTACATCCTGTTCAAAAGCTGAGCTTCTCTCTCATCATTGTTACCTTCAAAACTCAACAGGGAGCTTTTTAGCAATTTGTTTGTTACATAATTTTAGTAAGATTTTCTTGACCTCTCTGTTAAGCCTGTGTGTTACAAAGCAGAAAAGCTCTACAGATTTTTAAGCTGCTTTTCTAAACTAAAAGCTCAATACCTAGTTAATATGCCTTTTTTCCTCAGGTTAAGCATCCATATCTTTTATATAGCCAAATTCCCACCTCTGACCTAAACCTCTTGTGTAGTTACTGCATGTCCTTCACCCAAACCAGCCCAGGTGAAGAGGCACCCTGGGATTGCTGATGGAAAAGGACAGCGCATCTCTCTGTTCGTGGGCATGAAGTACTGAAAGAAGTTTAATAGACAAACAGGAAGCTTTGGAAATAAAGTCCCAAGGCAAAACAAAAAGTAATTTCAGGGCTTTGGAGGGGTTTTAGCTCCTAGCTGAGTCCATTGCAGTTTCTGAGGACATTGTGACAACACAGATAAAAAAGTGAGTCACTGTGGAAAATAAAAAGGAAAAACTAGAATTTGCTGCAGCATTTGAAGCACCTAGATAACTCAAATGTGTAATCAGGTCCTTTCTGAAACAGGACTTAAAGATACTAGTACATGCTCAAAGCTCACAGAAATGACCTCCAGAGTGATTTTCAATGGTTCTGTTTGTGGTTGTTTTGTTTTGTTTTGTTTGTTGATGTTTGTGGTTTCGTTTTGGTTTGGGTGGGGTTTTTTTTAAATTTGGGTTGGTCGGTTTGCTTGTTTTAATTCCCTATCAAAATCTGGGAATTTTTTGCCATATTTTCAGTAATTTTAATCCCTGTAAGTATGTTGCTCTGTTTCTAGATTCTTCAATAGTCTCTCCCTGTGGTCACATTTTTCTGTCTATAAGTGGCCAACAGTTCTGCACTCAAAAGATTTCTCTTCTAGAACATCTATGTTCTTCTTATGCCTCCTCCCTCTTCCTAGTTTGCTTTTCTTTTTCTGCTTTTCAATTTTTATCTATTTTCCTGTCTGTATCAAATCTCTTCTCTGCTTAATTCATTGAATTCCAATTCCTAAACAGAAAAGTGTTATCCATCTAAACTAAACTGGTGTGGAGATATAGGGTTAAATTGAATTAGTTTTAAAAACGGAAATTAGTTTACATTTACAAGGGCAAATCAAACTTACATAAGCCTTCATAAAGCATTTTCATGCAATGTTGTGCTGTTAGTTTAACTAGTATAGCTTGGAGACTAGAGCAAACCAAGACACTCTTCCTTACTGCTTCCTAAAGTAGAACAAAAGAATTAACCAGGGAAGTCTATTAACACAGGATCAATTAGTCAATTCAAAACCTTCAGCTGAAAACCTCTGGTGCTGATATAGAGGTCAGAAAAGTCATCTTGAAAAACGTCTGTCTCAGCTGCATCACCAACAGAGCTTCAGTGAAAATAAATTTCTTAGTAACACTGTCTTCACATAAACACTAAAGCACACTGCCTTTACTGATCTGTTGCACTCTCAAGATGTGTTGAGGATTTGAACTTGCTCTTACTTTAATTGAGTTAAACTATGAGCCATTATAACCAGCACTGTTTTCCATAAAGCTGGTTGGGAATTTTCCAGTGGAATATATATGTTTTCCATCAGAAAATTCTGGCCTTTCAAAATGTTTCATAGAACTGGGCTTTGCTGGTAAGCATTTCCCTGGGCCAGGGGGACATTCTTTTTCCCATGGTGAGAGGAAGACATTAGGGAAATCATGAGGGAATCTTACCCCAACAGTTAAAGCACTCACTTAGGCTAAGAGCATCTCCTTCATTTCCCAGGTGGATGCTCTATGGATTATGCAGTGTCCAGGGCAAGTCTCCTTTCTGCATGTTCTTTTCCAGCAGTATTTTGGAACAGAGAAAAAAATATTTTAATGCAAGCCCTAGAGAAATACTTCGTATTATTCTGTGAGAGAGCTTGAATCTGGGTCTGAGGGATCCCTCGTGAGTGCCTTCAGTACCAAGCAACTGTCATCCTTTCCCTCTTGTCAAATGAATACTTAAATATGTATAAAAAATGGAGCAGCTCCATCAGGAGAGATGAAGAGAGAGTGATATCTGCTGCTTGTGTTGAAGCTTTGTGGGGACATTTATTGTTCGTTTGCTGCTTGATGCTATTACAAAATCCTGGCTGTTATAGGATGATGGCATAGCAGCATTTGTTAGGAGCCTTTTGCATCTATTTTTTATTTTCTCCAGATGTGAGACGGAAACTTTTGTGTATGGATCTTGTTGTGATCTTTATCCTTCTTCTTGGCCACAAAAGTTATTTTGGTCTATGAGGGTCAATGAGCTCGAAGAGAAGGACACTTTTACAGTGCCTGTACAATCCCTTCCCTGGGGAAGCAATGCTCCCTTCTGTACTACATGAAGAAAAAAATAGCCAGTGACACTTCAGATGCTGATTCTGATGAGGGTTCAGGAAATGCCTTCTCCAGCCACTGCTTCAAATGGACCCTACACAATGTGTTGGAGACTGAAGTCAGGCCAGCAGCCTGCAGGTCTGTTGTGTTGCTTTTCTGTAGTAAGCACACAATTCAAATAGAATTGAGCCACACAGCAAGGCTCACCTCTTCTCTCATGCTTGTCGTGGGTTGCAGTAGCATGAGAAGAATCAGTGCTGCAGGAGTCACCACAGGGAGAAAGTTAATATTGTGTCTTTGGGTAATAAGCTCCAGGTCTGGCAGTGATGCTTATCTGCTCCCAAAAGTCTTCACATATAAATGATTTTAAATTTGTGGTTGAGACCCCAGGTCTGGACACCATTTTAGTGCCTTTTGAATAACAGCAAGTAAGGATTTAGTTGTCAATATACATTATGCAGCAAAATTTCAGTTAATAGGAAGCCAACTAGCAAGACTCACTGAATGGCAAGGACTCCACATTAATGCATAGGCTACCTGTTCTCCCCTTGTAATTTTAGTATATTTACAATCAATTATTTTTCATCTAGCTGTCTGTCTTTAGAAATGAGTAACTGATTTAAAGTACTTCCAAACATGTAATTTATCTTTTTCACACATTTCGGAAGTCCATACCTCTAGACTGCTGTCACAGGCATCCAGGCTGAGCAGTGTCCAGGCAGTCACCTGGGTCATGGACCTCTCAAATTTGATTTATTTTATTCTGATAAAAATTTGCAGACAACTCAACATCCCCCAGTAACTTCTTCCTGCTTCCCTTTGTCCTTTCTCCCTCTGTGCTTGCTCCCTACATACAGTTTTTTAACTGAGAATAAGGGTTCTCAATAACCTCTAGTAACACGTCTGCTCCCTTAGCATGGCTTAGGGAACCACCTGCTTTTTTGTCTGGCCAGTCATAAAATTATCTCCAGGTATTCCTAAATTAACGTTTCTCTTTAAAGTGACTTGCTGAGTTGCCATTTAATCTTGAGCTCTACTCATTTCCCTTGGCCATTCACAGTCCACAAAGGCTTTTGGGCTCTTCACCTGCTTTGTTTTCAAAGCTTCCCACAGGCACATGGTGAGGGGAATCTTAGCACAAGTGTGTCCAGAAGATTTTGTTTCTCTGGTTTTCATGGTGGTGGGAGGAGGCAAATGCACAGTGCAGCATGGCAAGACTTGGAGCTTCCAGACACAGAGCGTAAATGTTCAGCATGCTCTGCTGCAGGTGCTCAAACATAGGTATTTTACAGCCTGTCACTTAATCCAGCCTAACAGCCCTGTCACAGGAATAGGTGCTCAGGAGTACTCCATCTTCTCACTATTATGTTATTATTCTGCACTGTCAATATTCTATCTTTAAGCAGGGGTTATAGAGACTAGGAGGGAGGGAGGGAGAAAAGTGTGAACAGAAGACGTGAAAGCACTTTTGATGTAGGTAAAACAATGGTTTTGTCCTGATCTCTGCAGGCTGAAGTAGGTGAAATCTAAACAAACCAATCAATCTCAACCTGGACAGCCACATGGGGAACATTCCCCTATGTCTGGCTGAAATATATCAAAACTTCTGAAACAAGTAGATTAAGTGGAAAGTGTAAGCAGAATTAATAATAACTGGTCACCCTTGTACCTTCTCTTGTAAAAGAGATATATTAAATCCCGTGCTTCAGGATGGGACAAGCCCAATATGAGAAGTATTTTCTTTGGTTCTGAAGCGTGTCATCTAGCCTGCAGCACACAAGAATTATCTTTAAATGCTTCTTATAGAGATTAGCATCTTGTGTAGTTTTACCTTCCTACAGCAGTGCCAAACCAGTATCGAGACGATTGCTGAATCTAATAGGAGATGGTAGACTACCTTGCTGTGCAATTTAGAAAACTGATGCAGTGGGTAAACTTCTTGTGTCCTGCAGTAGTGTTGCAGACACAATAAGACAGACCCTAATTTTTACCGTTACAGACCTTGGAAAATACCACATTGCAAGGGACTTTCAAGAAGACCCTTAAACCTGCTTTGCCTGCACAACCATCCTACTGAAGCTTAGCCCAGAGGAAAATGGCATATTATGAAAGAGAATTTTGAAACAGCAGAAAGGATGTGAGCTTCTGCCAGTGGGAACTTATACAGAGATTGAAAAGAAAAAAAAATTGCAAAATTACAGGACAGATTAGGTTGTGTATTTAAACAATTTGCTGCTGTATATCTGATCTCTCCATTAACCTCCAATAAAATGCTGACACCCACACCCTGTTTTCAGGGCTGACTCTGTAGGGCAGTGGCACCACAGGGCACAAGGTGCTGTGCTGGTCCATGGTTTTGAGGCTCCCAGCTCCCCACCAGGGCATGGGGCTCCAAAACCACTGGACATTTGGTTCACCCTTGCATCACGCCTAGGGCTTATCGTGAAGGAGTCTGCTTCCTTCCCAGGTTTTAGCACAGGTGGCAGCCCTAGAATGGCTCCTGGTGACAGCTGTCACAGGGAAGGCAGGTGGCACCCTGGCCTGGCCTGATTAATCTTCCTGTTGCAGCCCTCTCTGATGTTTACCCAGCTTCTCTATTCAGTGTAGTCCTTCACTCTTTTCTGAGGTTGCAGTGCCTTTTTGGGAAAGCCTCTTGCATGCTCACAAAGGACAGCTGAAGGTGTTCATGCCAAACATCTCTCTCTCAGCCATTGGTATGTTTGCTGGCTTTGCTGGGCTGTTTACTGGTCTTAAACCATAAATGATTTTGCAGACACATAGCACTGTGACATATAACAGCTCTTACCCAGTTCTCTTGTGGATGTGATGTGAATTTCATGTAAGAAAATACAACAAGCCCAGTCAAGCTGTTCTGTCCTTGTCAGTATATTGATTTAAGTGAATATTTAAAACTCCCAGAAGACAGTTACATAGTTCCAAAGAGAACCTTAGAAGCAATGTTAAAAACTGGGAAGAAACACAAAATAACGGGGGAGTGCAAAACTTAACATTCCAATAGCAAACCCTGCTGCAGGGTTGTCTGTTAAATTTGATCTGTGTAATTATATCTAATATTGTCTACCATAGCCTTGAATTTGCATTTGATTATGATGCACATATATTGTAGTTCTGGCCCATAGACCAAAAATAAAATACAGAGTAAGGGATAAAAGACTCTCAGATTTCATTTCCATTCTTCCATTCTTTCTCATTTAAATAACTACTAAAACACTTATTTATTTAAAAATCAGGCATGGCATATGCATATATCAAATTATATATCAAACTGTCTATCTATGTGTATATGTGCAAAATAACCAGTCTGGTGATAGTGGGGTTTTTTAATCCTTCTAATGAGAAACAAGGGGCATAGCTGCATAAAGCACCCTAAGTTTTCATTGCAAATTATACCAGCTAAAAGGAGTCCCAGTTCATGCATAGCTGATCACATGCCATTCCTAAGGCAAGAAAAAGCGGGCAAAAAATACATTCTATGATTGGGATGTTTGTGATCAAGCAAAAACCAAAAGGCCTGGCAGTTCAATCTCATTCCTCTGGGTTTGCTTCCATGGCCTGAGACTACATTTGGAAGAAATAACTTGGAAAAGCTATGAGATTCTGCAGCAGCCTCCAAGGAAGAGCAGTGGGGACAAATCCCCCTCAGACAAAACACAGGTTATATTGAATAAGTTTACAGCATACATTACCTGCACCCTGTGCTCCCATCCAGACTTCTGCTTCTTTATCACCATTCAGAGCCACATTTTATGTGCATGCTCCCTTTAGATGAGAGAGCTGTTGTGTAAGGTTCTATGCAATTTCCTCCCTTTCTCAGAAGTTCCCAGTCTATGGTAGTTTTGCCACTGTCTTTTCAGGGGGGGTCACAACTTTGTTCTCCCAGGAGATTTTGACTGGACATATATCTAAGGCACAGTCTCTGAGTCCAGCCTGGTTCTTGCCAAAGGACTGCTGGAGAACTTCACTTTACTACTTCTCCTGTTTTGCAGCTCTCAAGATGCTGAATCACACCATGTTTTTCTGCTTGGGGGCACTGCTGTAGCACCAGGCAGCTTTGTTTAATGAATCTCAATTCTTAAGCACAATGACAAAAAGATACACAGGCACATCAGAGGGGAGCTTTGCAGTTATGTACCATAATCTCTGCTACCTGACTGAGGGGAAGCAAAGGCAGCACTACAGAAATCCTGGGGAAAACTAGTATCTTCCTTGGCATAAACCACAGGAATAAGGACACCACTTGTAATTTAATTTCTTGCTTGACTGGATCACTTATTACATTTCCTTGTATTTTTGTATTTATATACATTATGCATATCCAGTTAGGATGCTGCAAAAGTGCACCACCTCAATAGTGAGCGATACAAACAATTGTGTTCCCATGTAGGGAAAAGCAAGCGTTGTTTATCTGCTTAGCACCATGCTCTTGCATTGTTTTGGTTACAATTGTCTCTGTGAGAAAAATAAGGAAGAAAATTTCACCTTTAAAGAGTATCAGATACATAAATAGGTGTTGAAGGTTGCATCCAGTTAAGCACCTAAACCCCTGGATATTTCTCTATTTTACATATAGAAATCAGAGTCCAACTCTCATAAAGCACACCCTTAGGAAAAAAAACAAACTATCCCCAAACCAACGTTGTGTGTGAGTGGTACTCTGAAATATAAAATGAAAATGGAATAAAGTTTTCTAGAGGTCACTTTAACATTTTTTAAGTCAAGAATGTAATTTACCTCCTTTCTATTCTCAAAGTGTGATGTTTCAGCCCGTGCCACTGTTGCTCACCTCACCGCAGCAGAAACAAAGAGATCTGTGACATTTCACAAACATATGATAATTCATGTGCAAATACTTGCTAGAATAAACATGCAGGGTGTTCTGCAAGCATTTATTCGGCAGGGGTCTCTGAGCCACCTCGTGATTTCATACACCTTTGAGCTAATTTAGGGGTGAAAAAATTTGGGTACTGAAGGATATCATGGATCTCTGATATTCTTTATATAAGAACAAGACTATAAAGTAGCACAAGTATTATACACATCTACATGCAGTTAACACCGCAGTTTGTTTTTTCCCTCAAATTAAGACATCTGAAAAATACTTTTGATTCATCCCAACAATTCAGTGCAAAGTTACTAATATGAAATGCAGAACTACTGCTTATTTATTTAATCCTTTTTCTTGCTTAGGGACACATAAGAGGCACATAAGAACCTAAGAAGGGGACAACACTTGCATATCTTCTCTTTCACTGATGTGAAAGGCATTTTGCATTCTGGCTTGTCCACCAAGTTTATCCTTTTTAGTGGTGAGCTCTCCCCTTTGTTCAGGAATGCCTCACAAAACACAACGCCACAAGACAAACTGCAGATGGTTGACCACACATTGATAAAGTATCTGATTTTTAGCCAGACTCTGTAATTCACAAATGAATCCTATCCCCGGAGAGAGAATATGGGCTGTCTCTGTAGGTGGTTATGGTTCTACACCCTCTTAGAAATCAAATCTGCAAATTCAGACTTGTTCATTTACAAATACCTGTATATGGATACGGCAAAGCAAAGGCTAACTCCTAGTGCACAACTCAGTCCAAAATCTAGATGTAGTTTTTGCTAAATGCCTGTCCCTCAGACATGTGTAATGGAGCAACTTGCTTTCTTATATTTTTGTTCTTGAGGATTTAAGAGTTTGTAAAGGGAAGAGTGAGGAATTAAAAAATCTCTTTCTTGGCTTTCTGCTTGACTTCAATTTTTTTTTTTTTTAGCTAGTATGGAGTGATGCTTTTTTCACTTGTCTTCTGATTCTGTTTTTCCTCTGTCCCAAATATACTGAAAACTATTCACACCAGAGAGTATTCACACATTCAGAGCAGAGATCTGACACATTCCCCTCTCTTCTCCATGTTCTTACCTCTGTGCCTCAAGGACCCTGAATGGGCCAATTCTTCATTGTCAGATCTTTTTTAGGGTTTTCAGACCAAGGTGTATCTGTATGTAGAACAGACTCCACCACTGACATACACTGTCAAAGAGTCACTAATAAACATGGCCAGCATGAGAAGCCAGGTTCTCTACTGTGCCAAAGGACTCTAAGAAACCACTTTAAGCGTGGGTTGAAAGTATATTGTATCAATATAACATCTGCCTCCACATTAAAGTTGTTAGAGACTATTCAATTTTGAAATAACAAGTCAACTAATTCTTCAGAGCATACATGTGCTCTGGCATTCAGCCTCCCACACCTGACAAACATAGGTTAAAAGTCATTATCACTGCAAACAGCAAACAATTGTGCAGGCTGAAAGTAATCACATAATTTATCACTTTAAAGCCCACTTGACAACTAAAAACTCCAGGTTTCTTGTTAGTTCATTATAGATAATTTACCATTTCTAGCTTTACTGCTTCAGTTTTTCTTTTCTTAAGCTGTTTCCCCTTCTGTGCTCTCTGTGGTTCTTCTTTGGTGGTGTGCAGGATGTGGCTTTCTCCTACCCTATAAAATTAACCTTACAAAGAGGAAAAAAGAAAAGAAAATTAATTACTGTCTGCTGGATTCCTTGAGGCAGATTTCAAGGTCAGATAAACTAATGTCAGCACCAGAGAAATTGTCCCTGAAGCCCATAGTTTGGGGAACAGGGGAGAGAGTTGTCCCTTTCAGCAGCAAATTATTAGTTTAGCACAGCTGTGCTGCAGCACCACAGCCAGAGATGTCAAAGCTGATCATAAACTCTATCAAAACAAGTGCCCCTTGATCTGATTATAGCAACTCCTCACCAGTAGATTGTTTGCTGGTGTTTGCAATTTCAGTCTGATCAGCCCCAGAGAATCACAGGTTCAGTTTAAATAATCGTCTACAAGCCACCTTCTAGTTAGTACATTTTTCTTCTCTTTACCCAACACTATTAATCTTTCATCATCCTTGGTTTATTAAAGCCATGAATGTTCATGCTTTCTTACTTAGAGTTCTTGTTAATCTTCCCCTCTGCTTGAGTGGATTTTTTTTTTTTTTTATGTTATCTTCCGGCCATTTATTTTCCTGGCAAAACCTAAATCTTCAGGTGGTTCCATTCAGCCTGTTTTGGCTGACTTGCAAGCCTTCATTCCCAGAGAAAGGATAGTCTGGAAATTGGGACTTATTTCACATTACTCCTTTTTTTTTGCATCTCGAAGCCCCCCAGACAAGTTAACTAACCAGACAGCCAACACACCCGGGAAACAAGGGAAACGACCAATCAAACCAAAGAAAGCAAATCCCATGGTCTGTGGAAACCCCTACAAAGGGATTATCTACCTCGAGCAGACAGAGGAGGACTGATGGGGAACTACGCCTGAAAGCGCAGCCACAGCAGCGCAGAGAGTGCAGCGAGTGCCCAGCGAGCAGATGAGGCGCGTGGGTGGCATTAGCCCCGCTGAGCCGCGGGCTCTCGTGCCCAGCTGGCAGGTTCATCCCTGGGCTCAGCGGGGTGGGTGCGGGATTGCGTGGGCTTGGATTGCGTGGCTGTGCAGTCGGAGCCCGGGAAGTACAGCTCTGGTGGAGCACAAAGTGTGGCCCCAAGCATCTCTGTGCTCCCCAGCCAGTGAGCCAGTGAGTCCCTCCTCTTTTACTTTCCCATATCCACTGTAACATAAGGCTATATACATTTCTCAATCCTTCGTGTTACATAAGTTATCTCAAAAATCTCTCCTGCCACCATCCCAGACAGCCAAGAGATTTTCCTGCAGCTACTTTGGGCTATCATAGCCTGTAAATCCAAAAACGCTTTAAGCTGCCCTAAGCCAGAACTGACACTCAAAGCCTTCCTTTATCCCATGCCATCACTTTGCCTATGCAGGGACAAGAACCTGGACAGCCGTGCTGTGACTCAAATTGGGAAGCAAGAGGGGGGTTTTTTTGTCCTTTCTTTTTCTGGCATAGTTGTGACCCAGATTAGTTGTCCCTGCCATTCCCTGCCAGATGATTGAATAATTGCACCAAGGATTGTGCTGACACAGAGGGAAGGTGGAGCAGCAGAAGAGAGCAACTGGGGAGGGCCAGAGCGCTCCCCCAGCACGCAGCTGGCTCCTGCTGCCCTGGGGTGACCTGAACTACACACAGCCTTTGCTCCATCTTCACTGTTCAGCTCAGTCTGGATAAGGGCCAGGTCTTTCTGGGCATCCTTCTGGGATTATGTTCCCCTTGGTGACCCTGACCCTTCTGTCCCCTTCAGCAGATGCTCACACCTTGACAGAAAGGGTGTGCTGTGAAATCCCTCCTGCTTGTCAGTCCTCTGTGGATGATAATTATCCATATGCCTCACTCTGCTGGGTGAGGGTGAAGACCCTTATGGACTCCTTTCTACTTGTACTGCTCTTTGCACCATGGCTCCTAATTTCCCTCCAAAACTTGTTGCTGTGCCATTGATTAGCATAATTAATTTAAAACCCAGAGCAATTATTTCCAGACATCACTTAGACTGGAATTCAGGACTTGTGTTTTAAAAATTAATTAGTACTAAGAATCTGTCTGTCTTCCCAACTTCATCGACTGGCTTAGAAATCTTCTATCAGGTTCAATGCTCATACAAAAGGCATTGAAAATTCAGCTCCTTATCCTACAGGAAAAGGACATCGCCTTGCTTCTTTTTATGTAGGTATCTTTTGATCCAGCCACGATAACTGTGCATAAAACCTGACCTTTCAAGGACACAAAAATCTGAAGAGGAATATGTTTCTTCCTAGGAAGATCCTAGAACTGGAGAGGCGTGAGGATTTGGGATGAGAGTTTAGTTGAACACTTTAGTGGTTCTGCACATGAGATTTGCTTACCTTCCCAGTCACCTTGCAGACTGCTAGAGCACTGAGGAGATGAAATGCAGGCCAGAAAGTCTGTGGTGTTGCTGAGATTCTCCTTGGGAGCGCGGAGGGCAGCCATTCTGAGTATTGGAGCAGGAACTGCTCTTGAAAGCCAAGAGCACACAGTACAAGGCATCTTCTTTCCTGTACTAAAGCTAGGGGTTATATATAAGTTCTTAAAAATGAGAAGTTTATTCAGGGCTATCACTTAACTTCCCTTGAATATCCTCCCCACTTTATTTTCTTCCTAATGTTATGGATGGTCAGTTGTTTCAAATGAGGTAACACAAATTCTGGTGATATGCTATTCTGTACCTTTTTCACGTGGGGAACGTGAAAGAGTTTTTTACAGCTTGGAGTACATCTTGTGAGGAAAATCTCTGACCATGACTTCAAATGATAAGTAGCACAATGTATTGCTTCTGAGTTTTCTTGGGCACCAGATAGATTCATTCAGTTTGTGTCTGCTTGTAGACTCTGATTGAGCAGAGAGAATAATCCCAGAGCAGAAGAGACGCGATGCCAGAGAAACCCAGCTAGCTCACACACCCTGGATCGCACCAGGAGTGGCCGACCCCAGGGCCGGCTTTGACCCGAGCAATGGGGCAGAGCTGGGCTGTCTGCTCTCAGTGGCTGCCAGTGGTACAGCGCTGAGGGTCAGGGCAAAGAACAGGGAGGGGGCTCTCAGGTGTGCCTCAAAGAGTTTATTTCCCAAGGGCAGCAGTGGCTAGAGAACCAAAAAGCCCACGTCTTGCACAGTCTTTTAAATAGGGGAGGGTCGGGGGAGGATACAATTCTTCAACCAATCAGGGATACAATGGGGAGGACATTTAGGAGGGGCTGAAAATGTGAAACCAATAGGAAAGACAATGGGAGTGGCAAGGGTCACATGGTCCAATGGGGTGTCGTAGATTAGGGGAATTCCAGGGAGGGGTTCAGGACTGACAGGGAACACTCTGGAACAAGGGGTGGGAACTAGGGAGGATTGACATTATGTAGATAAGGTGACAGGTGGGTCTAGGGAGTGCATGACAACCAGGAGAGGGAGGAGGAAACTCTGGGCAAAACCAAACATATCAGAGGGAAACAGGAACAAACCATTCAAAAGGGTTTGCAAAAATATGCCTAAAGAAAAACCCACCACCACACAGAAGGTGAATGTTTCCAGTTTCACAGCTGTTCAGATATAAAACATTGCAGATAGCAATTTACACTTCCTATAATCCCGATACAGCTGTTCGCCTCGTGGGATGATTCATTTACACTCAAGAGGAAAATGGTGGTAAGAGTGACTCTTTCCTCAAATCCTTTATATTCCTCACTGCAAATTTCAACAGGCTTGTTACTTATCCCGTTCTGAATGACTAGCCAGAAGCATTTTTCTGCTTCAAAGAACATAAAGCAAAGCAATTAAGCCACTTCTTTCAGGAACCCTCTGCACTGCCACCCTACTTCCTCTGCCAGACTCCCTGTTATTGCACCCAGGGGTTCCTTATAAAGCAGCTCAGACACTTTTATGATGGTTTGCCAGCTCCCTGTTCAAATGCGCAGAAGATTCATCCTGCCTCTGGGCGCAGGATGCAAATAACTACTCAGCAGGAATTACCCTTGAGAAGACTGCCTCAAAATGACTCATTAATCCTCATATTGTAAAGATGGGCAGAGTATCTAATGTCTTATAACCAGAGCAATGTATGTGAAGTGCTGCTACTGCCTGCAAGGCTAGGAGAAAGAAGCAAGGATACATTGTCATAATTAAAAATAAAAGGAAAAAAAGAAAGGTTTAGGGATCTGGGCATTAATTCTGAATCATAGCTCTGCAGTTTTAACACACACTGCTAGGAAGATAAAAGAAAGCCTACAAGGATATACCATATTCAATGCATCAAAAATGTTTATTATTATTTATACAGTTGACATTGATTTAATAATTGGAAAATAATTTACTGGAATACAATCAACACATGCACTACATTTCCCATACTATAAATCTAAATTTCACTCTAAATTCAAATTCTACTGAAGTATGAACCCTGAGATTTAGGTGATTTCTGTTGTGTATATGCTGTGCATCACCATGTGGGGATCACCCTTGACCTTGATCAAAAGGCAGACCACCACTTTGATGGAGTTTGGCAGCATTTTAACAACAACCTCCTCAGAATGCAAACCTGGCCAGGCATTTGGGGGTTTCATACTCTATGAGATGTGATGTCTCTGTCTAATTTTGACTGAGGAGCACAACCGCAGTCACAGTAAGAGAGGAGCTTGCTGCGTTTTGGACATGTTTTGAGGCATTTTGAACTGGAAGGAATCAGGTTTCTTTCTTCCTTTCACTTAGGAGCATTTCATAACAAGACCTACAAATGCCCAAAGCTTGGAGAGCAAAATGCTCTGAACTCTCTACAGGGATATATATATGAGAAGAAGAAGAAATCCAGAGGGGGTGCAGCTAAATAAGCCATAAGTGACAGCAAATGGCAGCAGCTGAAGACTGGTGGCTGCCAAAGCCTTTAGACTCAGAAAGACCTAAGTTTTAAGCAGTGCTCTAAAACAAGTCTTCCACCTTTTCCATGGTTCTAAGCAGGGCTGTCTGTGGCTGAGTGCCCTCCTTTGAGTATACAGCATTGCATGTGTGTGAAATACAATTAACTCCAGGTTTTTCTCTCAGATAATCAACTGCATGTTGCTACTTGTTTTGCAAAATTAGCTCCTGTGACTGAAAAAAAAGCACAGGAAGTAGAAAGCTCTTATTCTCTCAATTGATTAAGAAAATTGGAAGACTGTAGATATGCTGAATATTCTCTCTAATCAGAAGCCTAATAATCCCTGTAACTTTATTAGGGTGGAGGGAAGAGCAGGGTAGCTAAGTTCCTAGTCATGATCACTTTTAAAATTTCAAATCCCAGTGGTCTCATTGCACCTGGTAATGAATTTGTTTTTTCTAGAGGCTTTAAAGTAATCAGGTTGGTAAAATTGCTCAGCAGAATGTCTTATTTGTGTTTTATTCATCAGAAGTCATGTGAAGGCATCTACCGCTCCCAAATGGGTGTGCATGTGTTCCATGTACATCATGCTGTGCTCCTGTGCTTTAGTATGTGGTGAGAGGAATGGCTTGTTCAGCTCATGTACTGAGTATGTAGTACATGCACATACCATCCATGAATCTGTCATTTTGAGGTACATGGAAGTCTGGCAAGCATGCACTATGACTGCTTGATGGGGAGAAATGCTGAATTTCAATTTGCATTTTATTTGCAATACGATGATGATATTTTTTTTTTTTTTTTCAGAAATTCAGTGATACATTCCATGTGCAAAATTACGTGAGATTTTTGTCAAAGCACACGCGTGTGTGTATATTATTTTTATTGATACTGGGGAAGACAAATGAGAATTTACATCTGCTTGACAGGGCAAGGAAGAAAAGAAAAATGAAGTGGAAATCATCCTGTATTTACAGCCCAAACTGCAATCTGCAATTCTGTATTGAATTACCATTGCAGATAGAGTGCTTAGGAGACTATTTATTTTGTGTCTACCTCAATAAACTCACAGCTTCCTTTAAAAAAAAGAAGCACAGCAATGAATTCACATATAATGAAAGCTAGTGACTATTCAACCAGAGCTCCAAAAGCAAAAGAAACATTTTGAAAAACCAATTAGGGGAAGAGAGACAAAGGAAAAAGCAGCAGCTGAGTATATATTAAAAACTCCACCAGCAAGAGCTTTTGGTGATGCTTTTTAAAATGAGATATGAAGGACAGATTCTCCTTTTTTCATTATTTTATCCTATGTTGAGAATACCAGGGGTGAAGTTCCTCTGACAGCTAGATGCACAGCAGCCCTTGCCATCTGGTATGTAAAGTGCATCAAGCTCAGCACAGGAAGCAGAATGAACATCATGAAAATCTATTTTAAGTAGTGCTGGAGCCAAGGAGAAATCTATGTGGAAGTTGAGGTGACAAGAGGATAAAAGATGGGAATGCCCTGATGTAGGTCAGGGACAGGCACCTATTGAGTGGTATAGCCACCATGTGTGCACATGTGTATAGCCACTCACTGGGTGTCTTTTTCTTTTCAATCTTCAGGAAGAGGCAGCCAGAGTTCTCGCCCACCAGCCAGTGTCCGTCGGCACATGTGCAGCTTTGAAAAATCCCTGCAGTGAATGTGTAAGAGAAGCTGCATGACAAAAGAGTGGTTTTACCCCTTGCTTTCTTTTTCTCATTGGTTTATCATGTCTAATGATGGGACAAATGTGGTGCATGCCATTAAAGATGGGAAATTTGCTTATGTCCCCTTG
>VYZR01102757.1:41695-51733 GCA_013400675.1 Oxylabes madagascariensis
ACCATCCATGAATCTGTCATTTTGAGGTACATGGAAGTCTGGCAAGCATGCACTATGACTGCTTGATGGGGAGAAATGCTGAATTTCAATTTGCATTTTATTTGCAATACGATGATGATATTTTTTTTTTTTTTTTCAGAAATTCAGTGATACATTCCATGTGCAAAATTACGTGAGATTTTTGTCAAAGCACACGCGTGTGTGTATATTATTTTTATTGATACTGGGGAAGACAAATGAGAATTTACATCTGCTTGACAGGGCAAGGAAGAAAAGAAAAATGAAGTGGAAATCATCCTGTATTTACAGCCCAAACTGCAATCTGCAATTCTGTATTGAATTACCATTGCAGATAGAGTGCTTAGGAGACTATTTATTTTGTGTCTACCTCAATAAACTCACAGCTTCCTTTAAAAAAAAGAAGCACAGCAATGAATTCACATATAATGAAAGCTAGTGACTATTCAACCAGAGCTCCAAAAGCAAAAGAAACATTTTGAAAAACCAATTAGGGGAAGAGAGACAAAGGAAAAAGCAGCAGCTGAGTATATATTAAAAACTCCACCAGCAAGAGCTTTTGGTGATGCTTTTTAAAATGAGATATGAAGGACAGATTCTCCTTTTTTCATTATTTTATCCTATGTTGAGAATACCAGGGGTGAAGTTCCTCTGACAGCTAGATGCACAGCAGCCCTTGCCATCTGGTATGTAAAGTGCATCAAGCTCAGCACAGGAAGCAGAATGAACATCATGAAAATCTATTTTAAGTAGTGCTGGAGCCAAGGAGAAATCTATGTGAAAGTTGAGGTGACAAGAGGATAAAAGATGGGAATGCCCTGATGTAGGTCAGGGACAGGCACCTATTGAGTGGTATAGCCACCATGTGTGCACATGTGTATAGCCACTCACTGGGTGTCTTTTTCTTTTCAATCTTCAGGAAGAGGCAGCCAGAGTTCTCGCCCACCAGCCAGTGTCCGTCGGCACATGTGCAGCTTTGAAAAATCCCTGCAGTGAATGTGTAAGAGAAGCTGCATGACAAAAGAGTGGTTTTACCCCTTGCTTTCTTTTTCTCATTGGTTTATCATGTCTAATGATGGGACAAATGTGGTGCATGCCATTAAAGATGGGAAATTTGCTTATGTCCCCTTGTTTCACACAATACTTTAAAAATTGTCTGGATGTGATAAAGAGGACACTGAATAATTTTTTTGCAGCTTTTACTTTTTTATTTCTAAATGCCTACAATTTTGCAAATATGTCCTCTTTTTTACACTAATTTTTTCTTCTTTTTCCATTTAGCCAATATTTTTCTCCTTTTCATAGTTTTGCATAGAGATGACATTATCCTGTGTGCTTTACATGGCGAGACACTCTGCTGGTGCACAGCTCTTGCTAACCTGTGCTTGTTTGCGACATGTGGCTGCAAACCCAGCTGAGGGAACACAGCAAACTCTTGTTTGGTGGGATTTGCAGAAAACAAGTAAAACACAGAAGGCACATGTAAATAAAACCAGCATGATTTGGCGTAGGAACAAACAGCATCTCAAAATAATAGCAGTGAATCTTTTTTCTGTTGTAATTTCTGAAAGATGTTCAGACTCTGCATAGTTCTGCAGTCAGCAAACAATAGCAAAGTTCAGCTCTTCAGAAGCTGAAGTGCAAATACTGCCCTCTCTGAGCAAACACAAACACGGTGGAGAAAACAAGCAAGCTGTTGCAAAAAAGAGAAAGGCTTCACCTCATTTCTTCCAGATCTGTGCTCATTTCCATCTGATAAGCAGCAGATGTGAAACAGTCCTGCTCCCTGCCCCAGGGAAGATTGTGCAGTGACTCGGTGGAAAGATGCTTGTGATCCACTGACACAGCATTTTGAGCAGTGCTGCTCACTGCAACCAGAGATGCTGTTGCACTGCTCTGAGCAGTGCAAAGCATTCTAGCTCTGTGTATGTCTCTGAGAGTCTATGCAACTTTTGCGCATGTAGCAACGAAATTAATTCGATCCAACCTGCCTCTCTGATTTGCAGATCTGAAGAAATCCACAATACATCATGTATTTGGAGCAGTCATGATGGCTTTACAGGGCTTGTGCAGCAACCAGATTTGGCACCCTGAAAGGCAAACGGTACACAGGCAGTGTAAGGAGCAGCACAAACTATATGTTACTATCTTCTAGTCAGAACAATACTCTTTTCTGAACTGGAACAAGTGCTGCAGATTCTCAGGGTACAGATCACCAATTGTCTGTCTGGAAATTCAAATGGGAGTCCAACACAGGCATACCGTTAGGAGGCAAAGGCAAATGCAACAACAGATTCTGTTCAAAAAAACATGGGCACAAGCTGTGAAACTCCTGAGCACATGGAAAGCTGAACCTTCTGCTTTTTGCATGACCGTGCTTGGGATATTTTTTTTCAATTTGGAAAAAAAAAATCCGCATCAGCTCCTGAGAAACACCTCTGGTGAGACTCCAATCTGTCAACAGGTCTGCAAATGCTTGTTGTAGCTGCCTAGATAAGAATGGCTTCAAGAAACAGGGGAGTTTTTGAGATCTCCTGAGCATGAAACTTGCTATTTTGGCTTCTCTGCCCATCTCTGCCCCTCAGGCTTCCCTCTCCCTCCAGGCAGGGCTGATATGTTCAGAGGCCTGGCAGCATTGCACTGTGGCTCAGGAAAGGGCACGACCTACCCATCAGCAACCTGAGCTCCCTTGGCCACACAGCCGAGTTTGAGTAGTAGACAGTTGTCCATCATATCACCAGCTGCCCATCACCACCACCTGGTTTCAGGCCTCACTCTCATTCACTAGAACTGCAGCAGTTTGTAAGTGTAGATTTTCCTTAGGAGGTCCTGCTTCACCACTTCAACATGCTAGAAATCACCATGTGTGCTATGGCTTTCCTCAGCTCCCACCTACAAACAAGTAGATGCAGACTCTTGAAACTGTCTTGTGTTTTGATGCATATAATACTTAGCATCATTTTTTTCACTAATGTTCATCTCCATTCTCCGTACAGTGCTGGAGATGGTTAGAAATGCAGAATCATCAAAGTATAGAATCTTAAAATTTTATTATCGTATTAAAGAAACCCAGAAGAATCAGCACAGAGTTTCAGGGCTCTTTTCTTCTGAAGCTGCACGTTCGTTACCATGGAAACTTTTGGATACACCCAAAAAACCCACAGGCTTTACAGGCTGCTCTATCTACTGCAGCATATTAGGAAGAGCTGTAAATTACAAACAAGAGGCCTCATGACTAAGCTTCCTGTGGTAACTTGGCTAAGTTTGCGACAGGGTTAAGCACTCAAAATGCTGGCATGTTAAGGCAAGTCTGATGGCTCTTTAAGCCCTATTTAAACTGTTGGGAATTTATTTCATTCTTAAGTGTACCAGAGAATCTGACAAGTTATTGTGGAAGAAGAACCTCATTGACTGCTATCCCTGCAAGGGTTGTACACTTTTTGGCAGGAAATATCCAGGGCAACAGGCTTTTCTGTTCATTAGGAATTACTCCTTCTCTGATACAGCTATTGACTAGGAAATATTCTGGGTGTGCAGTATAATTTGGCCCTTTTGTAGCTCCATTTAGGGGTCTCAGTTGGGCATCTCTATGCCATGTGAAATACCTTTCAGCCTTGGTGCTAATGCCTGTGAGATGCTTGAAAAGAAACAGATTATATTTGGATATTTTAGTTTTATCTCACACACACTATCCTATGTCCCCAATGTTTTTTTAATTGCTGTTCACTATATAGCTTTCAGCTTGTCAATATCTTTTTGTTAAAAAACATGGTGGCCCAAATAATTTTCCATCAGAACCACAGAGGATTACAGAAAGCAAGGAAAAACCTCCAACTGTCTTAATTATTATTAAACTGCATTCATAGGAAAGACCTCCTGATCTCTGCACCATGGTGTGATGCTTTTGAGTGGGGAATATAGAATTCATGGGCAATTTTTGTGGCTTTATTCTATTCAAAGTTCGTTAATTAGTGTTTCTTATTCAACAGCAGCTCCATGGCATTTCTTTTAATGTAGTGTTTTTTGAAGATTGTTGATCTTCACAGCCTCCCAGTCCTACAAAACTATTTTGCCTTAGTTGCACCCACCTACACCTTCTGTAAATTAATTTAATTCTAGCATTTTCTTTGTATGTTCCTAAGCTTTCCAGGTTCTTTTGCTCAAAACATTGTACTTTTCAGTTTTCAGGTTCTATTAACTGTGCTCTCTTCTGAGCCTGTCAGAATACAGGCTTCAGCTCAGGCATTGGCATTGGCTGCACTGTCATATGCATTTGTTTGAATTTGCAGCATGAAACACACCTTCAGATTACACAAATGTGCTTCTCCATTGATGACAGAGGACCTACGATGATTTACACCATGATTTCCCATACATTAACTTTATTATCCTCAAAAAAATTATAAAAATGATTCAGTAGGATGAATTCATTCTGAATATTCAGTGGGGTTTACTTATTAATAAGAATAAAATAAACAAATTCAAAAGCTATTCACTACTAAGGGCACTTCTTAATTTCACTTTGATTTGCAGGTTTCTCATCTTCATTTCTTGAACACTGGTTAAATTTCCCTGCTGTTTCTGACAAATTGTTTATTATCCTGAACTTTGTATTGTCTATCAGATTGTTTTCTCAAAGCAGCACTTTAGTAGTTATTTGGTAATTTTTTTTCAAAATACCTAATGAACACACAGGTGAAGTAAATTCTTTCATTAATATTGGATGACTGAAATGTGACGCAGTTTCTGCATTTCAGATGAGACTGTAAATTTCTAATAGTAATTATAATTAGTAGTCAGACCTTCATACTCATTATCAGTGTAATGTTCTCACACCTCTGTTGAGCTAGGTAGGTTAGATCTGTGATACATGCTCAAGTTGTGGGATTTCAACTACTTTGACCACTCTCCACTCCCCAAAAATTCACAGCTGTACAAAAGCACATATGTGCATAAAAATTATTGTTAAGTCTCAAAGTGACTACATCTATTTATTTTGGGATATTGGGCTGTATCTGAGCTGTTGGATTTGGAAGTAATTCCCTACCCCTAAGGCCAGGTATGAGCCTAGCAGCAATCCACCTCTATGGTAACATAAACGTAAAGCAAGTGACCCCTGTCCTGGTTCCAGCTTTCCCCATCTGGGTGACCAGAGCAGAGAGATGAGGGTAGCTGCCAACCTCTGATCCTGCCCAAGGGTCTGATCCCAACCTGGTGACCCTGTGGATAGAAACCAGGATCTCATCACAGGGTACTCAGCCTAGCCAAAATCTACTGAATCCACATTACAGACTGTATAATATTAAGATTTCAATTTGAAAGAGAGAAAAGTACCCCAATTATCAATAGGGTCAATATACATCAACTATGTGTAGCTCAGACGAAGTAATACTTAACTTCTGCATTAGAGTGACTTACGAAGGAAATTAATATGTTACATTTATTTTACATAAACCAGTGGCTAGACAGAGAGTTGGAAAGGCAGCTCTGGACCTGAGCTCACTCACAACACACCTAAGTATCATCAGGCTCTGCCCTGGCAAGACAGTGTGATAGCACTATATTTTCCTATATTTTATGTAGCAGTTTTCAACATACATTTAAAGCAGTGCTCTAATTTACATAGAATCTTGTGTCCAATGCCCAAGGCAATTTTGTCCAAAAAAAAAAAAGGCAGGGGGGGGTAGGGAGGAGCAGAACAGCAAGGAAAAGTTAGTTAAGTAACTTAAATTTCCAGAAACACAAGTGAGAGGTTAAACATTACCCTAATTATGCAGCAATAAACAAAAGCATTGGAGCCATGCTGTGAGAACAGTTTTGAGTTCCTCTTGTCACCAAGATAGAGACTATAGTATAAACAAGCTAAGGCTGAAATTGGTTTGCGATTCTTTTTTCATTTAGATGATTATATGAGGCAAAAATCCTGAGCATACACCAGATAGGGACTGTGGTCGATGATGGATCTCTCACTCATGAGAGAGTGCAGAGAAGTTTTACCAACCCAGGTTTAAGAGATGAGTCCCTAGAACCAGTATTGTAGAAGTTAGGCTTGCAGGAACATGCAGACCAGCATGGCTTGCTTTGCTAATGAGCACCAGGCTGGCTGTGGCAGCTCTGACAGGAGCGGCTGCTCAGTGCAGGGAGATATCACTACCCTGCATTAAAATCTGCTCACTCCCTTAATCAAATTTCATGCCCCAGTGGCCTTACTGAAATGGAGACAATAATGGAAGAGACCTTGGGGATACCAAAAAAGCACCTGCAGTGTGCTGCAGTGTAGGTATTAGCCCTAAATTTTAGGCTTGTTAGCTTAGGCCCTGGGAACTGTGAGGCAGCAGCGGGACAGAGTGTTAGTCAGGCTCATTACTTACATGACTGCAGGGTTGGAGAAAGTTTGTAGTTTGCTGACTGCCTGTCTGTGGGCAGGGCAGAAGTTCCTCCACTGGCTTCCCTAGGATGTCACCCATCAGCAAGTGCTGCGTGGGGATGAGAAAGGTTTTGTGCCATGCACAGCTTTGGAACAGAGCGTTTCTTTTTGCTCTGCATCCCACTGCCTCCAAAGGCTGGTCACCTCTGCGTCAGTGCTCAGGGACAGCTCTGCTTGCGCTGCACTCCAGAGCCAGCTGTCAGTGGCTGTAACTGGGCTCTCTGAAGGGAGGAGCAGTATTTGATGACTGGGCAGTACCTGACACTGACCTCCTCTGGCTGCTGGTCAGACAGTTCAGGGTTTGTTTCGGACTTAATTTTTCCTGACAAGGTTGATAGGCTTCTCAGTTTGCATTTTATGTTCATTCTTAAAATCTTATCTTCATAGAAGGGACTGCCAGGTTGTCCCAGCGCTTCTTACTGGCTGTGGCATTTTAGTTACTACAGCAACTACAAGGAGGTTGGGCCAAAGCATTGGGCTGGCAATGAAAGACAGGTAGTATTTATTATTTCTCCTATAACCTCTTCCTCTGGTTAATTGCCATTGTTGCTCAAAAAAAACCCCAAACAGCATCATATATTAAATTTGTGTTCTATGTCTTGTCTAACGCAACCAAGCTGGCTCAAATGACTGTATCACTCATCTCAGCAAGATTAAGATTCTTCTTCAGCTTATGGGCACTTGGAGAAGATAGCAGACCACCACTCTGGCATCCTGAAGGGACGAAACAGGGGATGAGCTCTTAAGATATCAAGGAATGTCCCTTTTTGTTTTAACAGAAAGGGCTCTTTCTCAAGTATTTTGCCTGACTGCATCTGAAGTCATTTTCCAGCCTGTGGGTTCCTGGAGGCTCCTCATCAGAACACATACCACTTTGCTTAACTATTTCATGTGCTATCAATTAGGGATTGTTATGCATAAAATGTTCAAGGCAGAAAAAAAATTGAAGACAAGGTTTCAGGCACACAGAACACAAAGGTGTCTATTCTCTATGCTCTGGATCTCAGGTTATAACTTTGCTGGTGAAAGGATCAGAGAGTTGCACAGGCTAACTTACCTTAGACCAATGGGACAACAGTTTTTCACTTCAGAAGCATTCAGCCTCTGGGGTGTAAAGAAACTTTTTCTATCCAATATCTAAAGCAAGGCATCTTCAGAATCCTGCAGTATGGAGAGGAACCAACTGTTGTGGAGTACTCAGACTTGACACTCCTCCAAGGAAGCCAACAAGGTCAGATCCTCCAGGAACTTGCAAGGGCAGGACTCTGTTCTTGGCCTGAAACTGAACTTAGGTCTGGGGAACTCCTGGCCACAAGGAGGGGCCAGATTTTGGGCATCTGGAGATACTTAACAATGAACAGTGAGCTAACAAGTTATAGGCATGTCCTATTGATGGGCAAGCATTTTGAACCATTTTGAACTGGATATTTTGAACCATAGTCTCANTTTCTCAATTTTCACTACAGTTTTATCTATATGGTTTGGATTTTGGGCATCTGGAGATACTTAACAATGAACAGTGAGCTGTCTAACAAGTTATAGGCATGTCCTATTGTTGGGCAAGCATTTTGAACCATTTTGAACTGGATATTTTGAACCATAGTCTCAGACTTGGGTGCATCAGTACTTTTAAAGAATTTCAGCAAGTAACTAATAGGATCTGAAGTTGTTTTTTATCTTGTTTAGTGTCTATAACAAAGAAAGAATGCTGAAAGTGCCCCAGAGTCATGCAGAGAGTATGTTACAAAGATCAATGTATGTATTAGCACCAAAATTTTGAATTGCCAAAAATAGCAACAGCTCTGCTCATGAAACTAATTAAAACTTACACAAAAAATATATTTACTTCTATTTCCCCCAAAATACAAAACACATAGATAAAACTGTAGTGAAAATTGAGAAAAAGCATATAAATTTCAAGTATGTTCTTGACTATAAGCAAAAGCAAACCCACCCTATGGGCTGATAGGCTATCCAGGAATCTGCCTGAACATGTAGACTAGATCGGAGGATTTGGAGAAATAGTACTTGGAGTGTGACACTGCGTATAGGCAAGTACAAACCTTAAGTTCCCTTGAGACTCCAGGAAGTTCACATCTATGTGAAAGTGTGAAGTCTAAATCCTGTGAGAAATTGACAGCGGAAAGGATGGAGTTAGGAAAGATGAATAAATACATGGTGGACATGAACTGGGTAATCATCCTCTTGATAAAACGAAGAAACCACCACTTGATGCAATCTTGTCGCTATGCAATTGAACATCAAGTTTTCAATACCCCAACTGTAATCTAGCTTGGAACATTCTCTTGCCTTTGTGTGGAAAACCATCCCTTCTCCCATTATCCCAGGCAGATTATTTTGATCTTGACCTTCTCTAATGGATGTTTCCTTCAAAAGAGGAGATGGCAATCACTTAGCAGATGGTGACCACAGAGTCAGGATTGTTGCTTTGCACAAATGAGACGACTCCTTCTCTCACTGAGACGCAGTTCAGGTCTGAGCTTTTGCAGACCCATCTTTGCTTTTTGTCTAAATGTTAATTAATGATATTCAAGATGGCTGGTCTTTGTTCCAGCATAACAAGTGTTTTGCTTGCGTGTTAATGATGAATTCTTCCTGAATGTGTCAAACTGGGTGTGATCCCCTTCCAGCCATCCAGCAAGACAGAGCCCAGGTACTTCTATGACAGTCTGGGGACTCCATCTCAAAATGCGACTCATTAACAGGCTAGCAGTGCTTGGACATAGCAAGAGGAGCAAGTAGAGGGAAAGAACTGGAACAATAATCTAAGGTGAATAATCCGTGGATCTTGTCAAATGGATCCCACAGGGAGACACTGCAGCCCTAAAGCTCTTTGTCATGAGGCCACTGGAGCCATGAGCAGTAAGGTCTGGCAAGCAGAGGTAAGGTGTGTCAGCAGCACCAGCTCTCCCGGAGGAGTAAGTTGCTACCAGACAAATCCTGATGAAGTGATTTGCTCACACTTGGACATTGCAGTCCCAGCACAGTTTAAGCATGGCCATTGACTTGAGACTGTGAAGAATGCTACAGAAGAAAGAAGAACAGAATTTGAGAGTGAGGGAGAGGGAAATGAACTAAATAAGAGCAGGACTTGAAGACAGAGGTAGCGAGTTCCTTAAAATAGCTGTGCTTGCCTTTGATGTAAAACACAAAATCTTGGAAATAAAATGAGACAGAGTAAAAACAGATGGTATGAGGAGGGATTCAAAAGTGAGGCAATGCACCAGAACTAAATATGAAGAAATAAATGATGCAGAAGTGGACTTAGCATAAAAGGCAGCAGATAATCATTATATTTTTTTAAAAAAGCCCTTTGCAATATTTGTAAGCTACAGCATCAGCAAAATACAAGAACACTTGACTTATTTTCCTCTCTACAAAAAGAGACTTGTTTTGAAGTCAAAGTAGACCAAATGTGTTTCTGTGTGAAGTTTACAGTTCTTGTCATGTAAAACATTACTTTAAAAATCTTTCACACCCAAGAGTTACAGTCATTTGCTTATCTTTATAGCACTTCAAAAAAAAAAAAAAAAAAAAAATACAAAAAATAATTTGATCAAAAAAGAAATGCT